>JAJOOO010011861.1:0-20672 GCA_029582685.1 Solanum piurae | reverse complement strand
AAGCTAGCAAAGCAAACCTCGAAAGACCACGAGTAAGAAGACAAACGAGAAACACACCAAAAAAGACAGATTTAACGTGGTTCGGTCAATCGACCTACATCCACAAAGGAGATGAGCAATCCACTATAAATATGAGAGTACAAAATATAGAGAGAAACAACCTCAACCAATTCACTCAGAATACAAGGAGGTTCACACAAGTGATAACGTATCAAGCTTGTGACCCACAAATTCTCCCCCTAACCAAAACTCTCAAAGCCCTTAAGACTACATTGTGAATGCTAATTAAGTTAGAAGGAACAAGTCTATATTTATAGAGTCCTAAACCTTTCCTACAAGAAAAGGACTAGTTAAAATATTAAAACAATTTCCTAAAAGGAAAACCTATTTATGGTAAAAAAATCAGGGCAAATAAACCCCAACACAACCTAGAAATTTCAAAAATCAATAGTTCTTGATGAGCAACCTATAAATTGTTCTATTGGCCTCATGCATGTTCATTTGGGATACAAATCAACCCCTTTCTTCATAACATAATATAGAAGAAATATGAGAAAAACTTGATCATATATAGGAAGAAAAAACATGATGCCATACATGAATCTTAGATGTCGTTTCGGGGTCAAGAAAAGATGTCGTTTGGATATTCGATTTCAGCTCCTACTTTGAAATATGAATTGACATGTGTTTGAGAAATTTCAAATTCTTCACAAAAGAAATAATCTCATGTTAACCAATTTAATATTATTAATTCGCCCTATTTAGTACTATTATCATACACACTTTTAAAATGTTCTGACCATCAATCCATTGAACTAGATTACCTAAATACATATCTTATTTTATCATTTAAAAAAATTACAAAAATTCTATCTTATAATTTAAAGAATTTTTTATAATTTGAAAAAAAATAAAAATAAGATGTGATTAACTCTCGATACTATGCCATATTGCCATTTATGTAAAAAAAAAAAAAAATTACAAGGAAAACCCGCAGCCGCTACCAAACCTTTGGGTGCGCACAGGGTAAAAACCCCGCTCCTATGCAATAGCTCGCAAACCACATAGGAGAGGTAACCCACACTAGGCAAGCCCGATGCGACGAGCTCGACCCAAAAGGCAAACCCCCTGCTTTCGCTGGCAAGGGATTTCGAACTTGAGACCTCCAACATGGAAGTCCCAAGCCCAAACCATTGGGCCATCTCGAAGGGTGCCATTTATGTAATTTTGTATTCATTATTTGGGCCTAAAATTTCACAATCATACGGCCCGAGAGTTTTCTAGACATCTACGAACCCAGAGATTTCTTGCCCGCCAAGAATGATCAAAATCATATGCAAACTTGTGCAATTTCCCAAACAAAAATGGAGTTTTTCGAAACGATGCCGTCCTCTAAGACAATTTTAACGGCGGCGACTTCTCTCACAGCTTCAGTAATTCTTTTCCGATCAATAGCTAGCGACCTTGTACCGGAACAACTCCAGCTCTTTTTTTCTTCACGTTTTCAAAAATTATCGAACCGCCTTTCCTCGCAGCTGATTGTGGTGATTGAAGAATCTGAAGGTCTTACTTCGAACCAAATGTTCGACGCCGTCAATGTTTATTTAGGTACGAAGGTTGATGACTGGACTCAGAGGATCAAAGTTAACAAGCCTGATGAAGACGAAGAGCTCGCCGTTACTGTTGATAGGTAAGTTAGAAACGAAATGAAAATTTGAAGTTGATTGCTGAGAGCATTTGGAAGTTCAAATTGTGTTTGAAATAATATTTAGATTTTGTGAGTGAAAACCTCTGAATTTGGTATAATGTGATTTTTCATCGTTGTGACAATACAATAGGTAACAACATCCAAACATACTGTAATCCAGCTCTTCAATTTCAAATTCTCTATGAAGTTTGGAATAATGGACAAAATTTGTAGAGTATACATTTATTTGCTGATAAAAATTTCACAATTTGCGAATAATGTGTGTGTCCAATTTCTAAAGGCTATCTTAAATTTTTTGAAGCTGTTTATGTGAATAGGTACCAAGAAGTAACCGATTATTATGAAAATGTCAAATTCACCTGGATCATGAAGTCTAGGGGAATCAAACAGAGTGAAAAGAGCACCAACCCGAAGACAGAACTTCGATATTTTGAGCTAAGTTTTCACAAGAAGCAAAAGGAGATGGCCTTAAAATCTTATTTACCGTATATTTTGAGGAGAGCCAAAGAGATTAAGGAGGAGAAAAGGGTAGTAAGGCTACACACGGTGGATTATAATGGGACTGATTATTGGAGTTCTGTCGTGTTAAACCATCCTGCAACATTTGATACAATGGCTATGGAACCAGAAATGAAGAAGGAGTTGATTGAGGATCTTGACATGTTTGTAAGTAGGAAAGATTACTATAGGAGAGTTGGAAAAGCTTGGAAGCGGGGGTACTTGTTATATGGACCGCCTGGTACAGGAAAATCGAGCTTAGTTGCAGCTATGGCTAATTACCTTAAGTTTGATGTTTATGACTTGGACTTAAGAGAGGTGCAATGCAATTCGGATTTGAGAAGGTTGTTGATCGGTTCATCAAACCGCTCTATACTTGTGATAGAAGACATTGATTGCAATGTGGGGTTGCAGAATAGGGAAAATGACAATGACACAACTGAAGATGACAAGGTATTGTAATGCCTTTTGTTGACACATTTTTCAGTGCACAACATAAAAGAACTTCTCACTTCTCCTAAGAAAAGACGGATTCGTTCTTGTTATTCAACAAAGAAGAAGAAGAAACTCTCTTTTATGTGTTGGACGATTATTGAGAAGAAGTACAAATATTTTTCTGCACCATTGAAGCGTCTTTTGTTACTCATGTACAACATCAATTTTGATCTTTACAATGTAGTTTGCATTTGAAGCATGTAATTACATTGATGACTACTGAAACAAATATAATGGATCTTCAAGCACTAGCATGAATATTAACTGCTAGGATTATACTTTTGACTTGTATTTTGATAAAAAATTCTACAAATGCAGATTACACTTTCTGGGCTGTTGAACTTTATTGATGGCTTGTGGTCGAGTTGTGGAGATGAGCGAATCATAGTGTTCACAACGAATCACAAGGACAGACTTGATCCAGCATTGTTGAGACCTGGACGTATGGATGTGCACATTGAGATGTCATACTGTACTTTCAGTGGTTTCAGAGTACTAGCATCTAATTACCTAACGATAGAGGAGCATAGACTGTTTAAGAAAATTGAAGATCTGTTCCAGAGAGTTAAGGTAACACCAGCTGAAGTAGCAGGAGAGCTGATGAAGAGCAACAACTCTGACGTTGCACTAGAAAACCTCATCAAATTCCTTCAAAACAAGGAACATGAGGGTGTGACGAGAAGCTAAGCAACATTGCTGACTAAAACGGATAAGTCGTTACCACTCCTGTATAGAGTAATTGATATTCTTTCATATGTTAATGAACAATAATATTATTAGCTTTTTCTGATGCTTTTGGAACATAATTACCTCGATTCCATTAATTCTTTTCATCATTGGCCGATCTATATTCATATGCTTGATATGATGTTTCAAAAAGTTTCCAAAACATCAAGATCTTTTATTCTCATACAAGAACACAATGGTATCCACAATAGGACTATATAGAGTAGCTGGAAGGTCGTGGCCAAAACATATAAAGATGTAGTCGCTCATGGAGACATCTATCTAGATAAGGATAGTCTATGCCAAATTCATAGATAGATCACAAAGTATGAGCTATGTGACATAAAATTTTCAAAAATAGACAGAGAGCGTAATTTTTCAATATAAGAAAAAGAAAATGGAATATACATACAATCTGTAGCTGGTTTTAGTTGCCTTGTAACGTTCGATGTTGCCATTGTCTTCTCTAAACACTCTGCTTCCTAAGATCAGAATCAATTGAGATACAATAAGATGGTGAAGATAAGCAACCACTGCTAGCAATGGTTGTTAACATACTACTAGAAACGTAACGTACAATCCATATTCACCATTGATATCTCCTTGAGGGTTCTCCATGGCCCTTTATCTGACCTTAAACAACCACCATCATTTTCACATGTACACCTACCACCTAGAAAATCTGGCAGCTCACTGAAAATCAAAAAGTTTTCACGATATGTTAAATCGTTAAGAACTCGTATAACATCTAGGATTGAAAAAACAAAGTTAGAGACAATTACCATTCATCAATGATTTCAAGCAGTTTGCCTTGATAATTGTTGCCAAGAACCTAGAAATTTCAAAAATCAATAGTTCTTGATGAGCAACCTATAAATTGTTCTATTGGACTCATGTTCATCAATCCTCATTTGGGATATAAATGAAACCCTTTCTTCATAACATAATATAAAAGAAACATGAGAAAAACTTGATCATAGGAAGAAAACATGATGCCATACATGAATCTTAGACGTCGTTTCAGGGTCAAGAAAAGGCTTGAGTATATGCCAGAGTAGCCTAAATCCTGGTCCAGCGTTTATAACAAACATTTCACCAAGTGTCTGCAAAATTATTTTGCCAACATTAGATGTTAGGTATCAGTAAAAGTCATGTGTTATAGCTAAAGCTAATAAGAGGTATATCAAATTACTTCAGGATAATAGTCATTATCAATCTTCTGCAGCTGCAAAATGACTTCTCGTACAGGTTTCGTGAAGTTCCTCAAACTCTATAATACAGAAAAACGAACATTATGAAAACTGAAAACTGAACAATAAGAGGTTAATAATCCACCAGAAAAGACTACTATACCACTCCTTCAACATCCAAGATGGTAACACCTCTATCAATATGTCTTTTTGCAGCTACAGAGCAAGCAGGAAACCGGAAGGCAATAGACTTCTCGAATTCTTGGACATGATATTTAACATAACGATCCAGAGTAGTTACTTCCAAAAGTTTGTCCACGTTCATTAGTCCCAATCTTTCAATATAAACTGGTCTTCCTTCCTTATCTGTGCCATGATAACCCTGAGGGTAGTTTTGTAGAACTTCATCCCTTTCATGGAAGTTGAAATCCTGAGTAAAATATTGTGTATGATCAAGAAACTGTAAAATTTAAACCAAAATGTGGCCGGATAGTTCAGAAGAAAACTTCCATATGTGCATAGGAAGATTAGAGCATGTGTAATAAGCCTTAGTCGACCTCCAGAAATATGGCATTACAAGGAAAAAAGATGGAGCACTGGAGTTCGAAAAAAGGAAGTCTACCTTGATAATAGTGTCAGTTCCAAAATCTGTCCTCCATTGAAGCATACTTGTCCACATGAGCTTAGCCTTCTCTATATCAGACTTTCTAGCTTTAAGAAATCTGAAATTGTACAGCTCAAAGTTCAAGATCATCGTCCTCTGTCATCATATGAGTTGAGATAAAGTCTAGAACATGAACGCGTGGTGCTTAGGAAACAACTATGGAGTTAGAAAAGCAATTTTCCGTAACTGCCTTGTATCACGTGACAGTTGATGAAAGGTAAAGGTTATATTTTGGAGACAAAATGATGAAATGACATGTTTAAAATCATACATTGACAAAGAGAAGCGTCCAGTTATGATATCTAATTTTCTGCATCCTACATTTCAAGCAGATGTAAATTAGAGATATTGATTTTGGTTAAAAACTAGACAGAGGGCACCTTAATAATTTGAGATTATCATCATGCATAGGAGGAAGCAGATTCTCCAGGATCAGGATTTGTCGAAAATCGTTTACAAACTCCATATCATTTTGTGACCTGATCATCGTAGAATATAATTGATCTTCATAGTTTCCATGATCAAATAAAGATCCCTCACCACCTGTGGTAATTTGCAAATTCATACTTAACCATACGAGTACTAAATCTATTAGTATCAAAGTCACTTGAAAAGGATAACAGAGTGGAGTCAATAACTTAACCATAAAAGCAAAACATAACTTCATGACCAACAAAGGTAAAATATGATTAGTATTAAACTATCATCCACAAAATCCTACAGAGTTCGGCTAGGTAAAACTGCCTACACAAACACCCTCCCCATACCCCACTTGTAGAATTACACTGGCTTCAATCCTAAATCATTGGTGTAGGCTAATTTTCACATGAAATCGTTGTTGTTTTTCTTACTTCAATTCACATATAATAGTGAATATATTGATTCGATTTGAAGAACATAGTAGAGAGAAAAAATATTATAAATGATACAAAATTACCTGGCATTGAAAAAAAAGAAGTTTATAATAATGTCTGCTTAACAGATAAAATGAGTGATCTGTTTAACCTGCAACAAAAATATTGCGTATTTTATTACTTTACTTCAAACAATATTTGGAGTTTGGATATGAAGAGAATTGGGGGTTTCGTGAAGCAGTTAAGCTTTCTGATAGCGGTTGGTTTTGTTCTCTTACTGGCGGGAATATACCATTGTCCTTTTTCTATCTATTTATTTATTTATTTTTACATCATTATTATAAAATTACACTGAATATATTATTATTGTACTCTGTATTTGTATGGATGTCCAAAGTAATTCCAGTTCCATGACTTGAGATTTAAGACCACTCATATTCTACCACAATCCTTGATAATTTGTTATGTTTTTTTCGTACTTTTTTATCTCCTACCTTTTATTTCTGAGTGAAACATTTTTCTTCGTATCGAACATCAGTATGTTTTTCTAGGATTGATTACGTGCAATTCCTCTCTTGGACTTTATCCTTGATGAAAAAACAAATTGTAGTTGCAGTAGGATATACCCAAAAAGAGGCTGAAACTGAAATGACATTTTATTGTCTATTATTAGAATGATTCTTCGGTATATTTAGCATCTTCTATTCTGTATTCAGAATCGTCACGGTCAATACAACATGAACTGAACGGAAGTTCAACATTTCGAGTTCAAATCCTGAGAATAAAAAGTTTCTTCAGGTAGAAAACACTACCCTTCTAATGAACCTTAGATGTGTACAGATTAATGGAAGGGTAGTAATAGTGTATTAAGAAATAGCACTGACTGACCACTTTTCGACGTTCAGATCTTCAAATTACTACTTAATGAGCAAACGAAACAATATGGACGGCACACTTGCTGTAAGATTAACATGGAAACTGGAAAAAACACTTGCATGTCCGGAAACCATAAGTTTACCGGTCCGTCTTACATTTACAGTTCCATATATACAGATATTCACAAATTATTTTTTTACATAACATAGTAGTTGAGAACTACAATTGATCTTTGAAGATGCTGACCACATTGGCTCCGATGAATGGCTTCTATATACATAAGTAGTCTCTTTGCTCAAACAACTCTAATCATATCTAAGAAAAATCACATTTCACGTAGAGTCATTTGAATTGAAACATGTTTCAAATGATAATACTACCATTAGTTTCATGAAAGTTCGTAGCATTGAGGAAAAATGATTGGACAATATATATACCTTCTATATCCAGTTCCTCTTGGATCGCAATTGAGTAAGCTTGTCCCTCCACAGAGCTGTAATTACCAATGTCAAAAGTGAGCAAAATCAGTTAACCAGGGTTGTGAACTGGCAAATTAACGAAGAGTCTCCCTCCGTTTCAATTTGATTTTCTAGTTTTGACTTGACACAGTTAATGAATAGCAGAAACGCCATTCCACACAAAATCTGGACATGTTAACAAGCGCACCTGCATCTCTATATCGTTCTTCAACCGCCGCAATCAGCATATTTCGCACAAGAATAAACTCCTTTGTTTCAATGCATGGCTTGCCATTAGGCCTGACCCACAATACAAGTTGGATTATATTAGTCACAACACAATAAGGCATTGTCAGACATCGTTTGGGAAACATGAAGAGTTTCAGCTATAATTTCAAACTACTTACAATATTTATCTCCCAAACAGAAAATAATGCTATTGTTATTTTTTATCAAAATATATACCTAATGGAGGTTTACCTGTCAAGCTCGGTCAACAAGAGACCATCAGAACCAGTAGTGTGCACTATTGGCTTCGGAGATTCAACAATTCTCATACCATCACTATAAGCCAAGTACTTGTTGACTTGTATTGGCACCTGGAATAATTAAACAGCAGAAGGTTTGTTATGTTAGCACTCATTTGGTGCAAGAGCACCATAAAGTTGAATTAAAGTGAGGAAATAGGACTATAGCGATGGGGACTATTGACGAAAATATGGATGACATTGTACACAATTTGTATATTGTGCTCCATCCGCAGATAGAGGGATCATAACCTCAATCATGAACAGATCATTATGGAAATGATCATGAATTCAATAGTACTTGTATAACTCGTTTTAGGGTGGATCTTAAGTAAGATATACATTGCATATGTAGTCAACTCCACAATAATAAGGTATCAGTTAGCTCATGTACAAATCAGAAGCTGAGGAGATTAGTTTTTTACCTTGCTTCTCACAGCAATGTTGATTGCATCAGACGGACGAAGATCAAAGCTAATACTCTCAGCATCGTTGTCGGACTGTAATGACAACCATATTACAACCATATTAGAGGTGCTTAAGTTGCATACCCCTAGCCTAAAAATGTACTGAAACGTGAGGACATGGTCAGTCAGCATAGTAACAGCATTTTACACACCTTTGTTAGATATAACTGAGCATAATAAGCCTCATGCACCCTCTTTGTAACTCGAACAAGTTTAACCTTCAAACAGGGGAACTGTCAGATCAAAGCATAAAAGATAACACAACTACTGATAGAGCACAAATAACAAGCTTACCGTGTAACCCATCTTCTCAACCATGTCATTCACAACTTGATACATTGTTGGTCTGGCCTGAAACAAAGCCAACATGTCTTTTTCAGTAACGGAAATAGAAAAATGCTGCAAGAAATTTTGCAGGATGGCTTTACCAGCACCTAGATAGGAAAACTTACAATTTGGACATTGCGCACAGCTGCCATGAGCAGCGCACTTGGCATCTCCACTGTCATATAAAACAGACATAAGACAGAGAAATGAGATGGCCTTACTTGATTTATGCACTAAGAGACAGTCTAGTCATTAAACAAATGAACGAAATATCTACGTACAAACAATAATAGGGAGAAGAAGCCCTGTCCCGTCTTCCATTCTTAATACAATCGCAGGATGTGGAGCATAATCCGGTAGATGACCTCCTTGTGGATTATTATGCACACATTTCAAATGCCTTCCATCTCTCATTTTGATCATGAAACCATCTGGCCCACTTCGCACTTCAACTACACAAGAAGAATAGGAAATTTAACCCCACATAGATAAGTTATTGCCTTTTTATTTATTTATTTGGGGGAAAGTTGGTGGACATCAATCTCGGTTTTTAAAGATAACATTGCCTTTCAACTAACGTGAAGCAAAAGACCGCCAACAGTGAGGCCTGCAACCCGACTTCAAAACTTGACACATGAAATACGCAGAAAAGTTGGGAAATTTATGGGAATGTCATCACGCTGTGGAAGAATCATCTCAATACTATATTAGATCGTTATACTTCAGTCACTATAATTCGCACAATGAATCCCAGCACGACAATATTGAAATTATTATTTGGAACAATGAATCCCAGCATTATCAATTGTTTTTCTCAATAAAGAATCAGAGTATGACGATAAGTAATATAGCACTTGAGAACAAAGTTAGCATACCAGCTTCGACCACGCTAGAGTTCACATAATCTGCGTTGCTTTCATTGGAATTCTCTGCCATGCTACCATTTCCGTCTGATGATGAACTAAAAGTGCATTGTATCACCTTGCTTACTCGTGATCGTGGTTGACGAGCCACATTAACCCGGAAGCTAGAGATCCCATTAAGCCCCCAGAACCTACTCTTCAAAATCTTCGCCTTCACTACAGAAGAATTGACAGGAACAGCAAACTGACTTGTTTGCTTTCCACGAACAACAGGACAAATAACAGGCCCTTGCAGAGAGCTCATTCTGCCTACTCAGGAATCTACACAGACAACAATTACCTTATAAGTAAGGATCATACACAAAAATCTACTCTCAATCACAAATTACTTATATAGATTCCAGTCCTAAACTAATAAATGCCACTTGTATGAATTCTTTACCTCCAGTCAAAAAATTACACTATATATAGAAAATTATATGCATATATATATGTAGATGTTGAATCCTTGGTTTAACTCTATATATTTTGAACCCTCCATAAAAATCCTAACTCTGCCACTATCTATGTTCCTTCAATTCTATAAGAATTTGACTTTAAAAACAATTAGGGGTTCTCACTTATCCATTCCATTAACGATAACAAATAATTCCACAAACTACAAGTGAATCCAACAAAAAAACAGAGGATTTCAAAGTACTAAAGCAACATATTTGCTCTAATTCACCAATCAAAACTCAGTTCTGGTCATAATTCAAAAGTCAACAACTCCATGGTGATCACTACTCAAGTCTAAACAGTCATAATATCACCGTAAACACAAAATAGATTCAATTGTTACACTAGTTCTGCTTAAAATTTCAACTTAACGATCAAACCTTCACCTTCTCCACAGTGATCAACAATTTTTTTTTTTTTAAAAAAAACAATTCAACTTTTTTTACTGATTAATTAAATAGTTTAATCCTCTGATCGATCCAATTGAAGAAGAATACTAACCTGGATCAGCGATCGTAAGCCTTTCAACTTTACTGATAAATTATTATCAGAAAACAAATAAGAAAAAGGAAAATAGATATTTTTTGTTGGAGAAAGAGAATTGAAATAATATAAAGGCGACAAAGAGGTATGGATGAAGGAGAAGATAAATAGTGTGAGAAAAGATAAAGAGATAAACACTTTGTTTTTGTGTGTGTATTGAATGAAGGAAAAAAGAGAAATGGAGAAGAATAGTTAAGTAAGGGACTGTGGGGAGTTGTAGATATCTTAATTCCATTGGACAAGGAAAAGCACTTTGTTTCTTTATGGACAATTATGTCCTCTTACCTTATGCCCAAGGAAAACTATATACTTGCATTGCTTCTAGAAATATAATACTATAAATTTCTAATTTCTTCAAAAAAAAAAATTATGTTTCAAAGTGTAGGTATTCATGTCAATATTTTAATTTTTGTTTATAAAACTTTTGGAGTAAAATATTAGTAATTTTTTTTGAGATTGTGTTAGGTATTCATGTGTTAAATATTTCTTTGTCATTGATGATTGAGACGTATTTAATTTTAGATTTGGTGAAAAATATCAGATTATGGAAAGGGTAATTATGGTAATTCATAAACATAGAGGGGACGTCATTATCAAGCTAACTGATAGACACTTCACCTCAATGCCGGCCGACGAAATTAAAACTGCTCCGTAACTGCCACGTGTACTTACACTGGATAAGGGTCCTTCTGTTGTCAATTTAGCACAATTCAGGCCCTTTTTTGTAAACTATTCTGTGGGACCTTATCTTAAGATACTAGAATCTGGATCACTCCGCAAAGGCTCAAATGTTATTAAATTTTGATAAAAGACTTATTTATGTTGTCGGTTAAAAGTTAAGTTTATAAACGTCATTTTCGTTTGAGAAAAAGAGTATTTATGTCATTTTATTTGTAAATTAAAATATTTTTGATTTTACGAAATTATTTTTTATACGTGGTCAATTATGATTTAATCACGTCATTAATTAAATTGGTTTTTAACAAGGAAATGGCTTAAATACGTGTTGCGAAAAAACTCATTTATGCTGTCCGTTAAAAGTTTGGTTCATCAATGTCATTTCAGTTAATAAATAATGACAAATATGAGTCTTTTCTCAAATAAAATAGCACAGGCGAACTAAATTTTTAATGGATAGTATAGATGAACATTTTCTCAAATTCGATGATTGACATATTTGAGTATTTTTCAATTTATTTATTATATTTCCTTAAATGTTATTATTCGAACCCCTTGCCTAATAATTTCTTAAAAATGAAAAAAAAAAGTTCCTTTTTTCATCAAAGAAAAAGGTTTGAACGTGGGGAAAAATATCTTTCTTGTACTTTATTTATCTTATCTTATTATTTGAAAGTCAACTATTATTTCATCCGTTTCATTTTAAACACACGATTCTGAAAGAATGATACACTTACAAGATTAATAAAAAACAACTTTTTATTCAATTTTATCTTAATAAAAATAATAATAACAACAAGTTTAGAATGAGAATTCAGAATTTTTAAGATATAATTTAAAATTATTTTTTGTTATTGTACAAATATAATATTTGGGGAAGTAATAACTTTCACTAAAATTATGCAAGATATAACACTTCCTATTTTATTTTGATACAAGTTTTATTTTTTCATAGAAGCTAGGATTTTTATAAGTATTTTCTTGGTAGGTATGTAAATACATAGTAATAAATGGAAGAAGCTTGAAGCAAAATAGCTGGTAAAGGACCAATAATAATAAAATAGTATTCATTTAATGATTTTGGCAATGAGCCAATGAGAGACTAGTTCAACTATGGCGGCTTTTATTACTAGCCAAGCAATGTGTTGGATTATTTTTATTATTTATCCTTTCTAATTTTATTATAGCTTTGATGCCTTTGAATTTTACTTGGATTTTTTATTCAATTCAATGTCGACGAAGTTGTATACATTCCAAAAATGTTTTACTTATACTTTAAAATTAAAATAAACCAAGAAAGAGTATGTTGTAAGCAAAGGTAACAAGGGAATCAATCGAATATAATATCGATCAAGCAAGAGATTAGTATAGAATCATTTAAAGTACAAATGTATTTGTTTAATGTAAAATTAGTGTTTTCATTAGAATTTTGAGGGATTTGAATAGGTGTAACACTAATACCAATATAATACAAGCAAGTATGGAGTTATCCTTGCTTGACACGCTTTTATTGAAAAATTATATATAAGTCAAATTTTAGTTTTATATTTATAGGTATATATATCAGTCTTAACACCTCTTGAGACAAGCTAAAAACTAAGCGCAATAGTTAAGGTGTGACAAAACTTTCCTAAGGTCATGTATTTGATCCTAACTAGTGACATATTTATGTTTTTTGAGATACCTTTAATGAAAATCATGATTCCGCCACTAAATACAAGTATCCAATAACTACGAAAATCGTCTCTGGAACCGCAATGAAGTGATGAATCAATAATCTTAAGGGATAATTACGACCCTAAACACATGATCAACTAGTTTATAATATACGTATAGATTATAACATATACTATATATATATATATATATATATATATATATATATATACAATATACATATACTATATTTCGGCCCTTCATTTCAATTGCGGAATCACTGCACGAGCCCAGCCCATGTGGCCTGTACTTCAAGCCCATTATTGGGCCGGTTACATGTACCTGTTTTTAGGTATACTCTTTAAGTTTTAGTCAGTACATAAAAACTACATTTAAAGTTTAGTCAATATTCAAATCGCTCCTCTTCCTTATATTTAAGTTTAAGACCTTCTGATGTTCACATCAATCGCCAAATCTAACGGCATAATACATAAACATGACTCTTAACTTAATTTCTACGGATAATTATGCCTTTCAATTTTGAGTGTGTACAGGTAGACACTTAAACTTGTATAAAATTAAACAAGTAGACACACGTATCCTACATGGCATAATACACGTAGGATGTCATATAGGACACAAAACTGTCAAGTTGTTCAATTTTATACAAGTTTAAGTGTCTACTTGTGCACACTCAAAGTTTAAGGTTATATTTGTCAGTTAATGTCAAGTTAATGATCATATTTATGTATTATTTCAAAACTAACTCTAGACTCTCTAAGTTTAAACTCTCATATGAAAATCTCATATCTTCGGGTCTGAAGTTAGGGGTTGGCTTCTCCTCGATGGTCCCAAAAGTTTAAACTATATACCTGAAGTTTGAAGCTACACCTTGACGGTTCAAACTTCAAATCTAAACATCTAAAATTTGATTATAAAACGGTTAAAGTTTAATTTGTTCTTTTTTTTTAATCATCGATATTTAGAGAGAATTATAGCACTAGAATTGTAGTCTATTAATGCAACATTATTTAGTTAGGTCTAGAGTTCCAAACTTCTTGACGGAAACCATAAATGTATATAAAGAATACTTTATTACTCATCCCGTCCCAATTCAAGTGGCATAATTTTCCTTTTGATCTGTATTTCTACAACGCAAGTTTAAATTTGCATGATTTAAAAGATTATACACACATCTTCAATTTTACGACTATAATATTTAAAAATTTCTCTTTATTTCTCTATATTCAAGATCAAATTAAGACACTTAAATTAAAACGGAGGAAGCACTATATAGAAAATAAAATTGCAAGTACCATGCTAAATGGGAGCATTAGTTAGTTTGAATTCAAATTACTTGCACAAAGTCATAATAATTAATAATGTTTAAAACTAACAAACCATTAATGGATCAAACTTGGTCTATTCTACAATAACATAACAGTTATGTTTGTTTTTTTGTTTTTACAGAATGACCAAGTTTGCTCCATTAATAAAGCAAAAATGATAAAATTACACAAAGAAAATGACGTGGCCAAATTAAACTCCTAATTTAAGTGCCTCCAGTAAAATTAGGGGGTGGCCAAACACCTCCTCCACCTTCAGTAACATAAGTTAAACATGTCAACGGCACTAAACACAAACCTCTGCTTCTAAGATCTCTTTTCATTTCTTCATTATTCATCTCTCCACCACCCTGCACCCACCATAGTAATACCAATACAGTATATATGTCAGTAAATGACGTGTTCGTTGCCTTTCAAGATATAGCGTATAAAGAAAAAGATTGTCGATCCTTAATACGTAACACTATTTGATTGAGCACAAAATTTAAGAGAAAAAAAAAAGAAATATTTTTAAAACTCGAGTCTTGAGGTCTAAAACAAAGGTAGATAAATTTTTGGAGTTGATAATTTTTTAGTTGCTTACTCAACTAATTTATAGTAGTTACTTTCTCTACAAAATCAATTTCTTTGATGAAAGAAAAATGACTTTCTACGATAATAACTATTTCGTTGAGTTACCATATGAGAAATATTGTTTGTTATTAAGGGTAAAATTGAAAAGTTAAAGTTAAATTATTATATAGAAAAATATCATTCTTTTTCAACTGACTAGAAAAGAATGAGTTTCACATAAATTGAGACAGTGAGTAGAATATATATATATATATATATATATATATATATAAGAATGAAGTTATATATCTTACTCCATGCAATGATCTGCTGGCTTTGCTTCGTGATGATTTCATGTATGGCACACTTAGTGTCTACAGAAAGTAAGTGAAACATGATCAATAAAAATAAAATCTCAAACCCTAGCTAGTGAAAATAAATTATGTATCTTGAAACAAAGCGAAATTATAAGAAAAATATGACAACAAAATACGAAGCAAGTTCGAGCTATATATTATGGAAGGTGATAACGGTATAGGTAGGTACCTCAACTTGGTTTTGAAGAAATTTGATATAACCAATAGCTTCCATTAGTACAGATGCTGTGTCCGTCTGCAATATTTTCACATGCAAAACATTTTAATTTACTTGTCACACATATATACTTATATATGTGTCTCTCTAAATAAATAAACTAATAACACAATGCAAGTATAGTATAGTTGTAGCAACTTTAAGTAATATAGACGTATGATGGAATAGTTGTGATCCCTTTATTTTAATCAGAGATTTTGAGTTTAAACTTATGAAAACGTTAAAAATCATGTTGAGTATCGCCTTCAGAAATGGACTCTGCAATGCATGAGTCTGGATTTAGTCGGACTCTAAGTATGTGGTACATAATTGAAGTTTTCGCCTAATTCACTATGAAATATTTTTGTTATGCATGCACGGGTATCAAATATCGAATGAAGAAAAAAACGTTTTAGGAATATAGTGAGTTGTGATTTGTGAACAATGTTTTTCTCGGGGTTATAAATACCCTAAGCATGCACTTTGTTCACTGTACAATTCCATGAAATTCGTGCTGTCTATGTTTGAATATTTTGACGCCAAAACGACCATCTAATTAAACCTTGCTTTTTATTCTGAGAATTTCATTATAATTTCTATATGTTGATAGTGTGGAAATTGTCCTTCGGGATGGCTCAGTTGGTTTGGAAGGTGGTTATCCACACAGATGACTCGGGATCGATCCCCCCTCAATGCCTTCTGAGTCGAGTCTGTCGCATAGGATTTGCCTAGTGCGGTTTACATCCCCTGTGTGGTTTGCAGGCTATTACACAGTGGAGGGTTTACCCAGTGCGCATAAAGTGCTCACCACAGAGTGCAGAGGCGGGTTATCCTGGGGTTCCAAAAAAAAATAGTGTGGAAATTTTCTTATTACTATGCTAATATTAGTGTATAAATTACTCGAAATCATTTTACTAATGTCTTTTGGGTATGTATAGTCATCTCATGTAACGATCTTTATCGTATATAATCATCAGTCTCATCTAAAAATTTAAACCGTTAAGGATACTTTTAATGTATTTGCTTACTTACTACTATTATCTTTTCAACAATGTCATTGTTGTCGGTTCAAGTTCGTTCTCAAATAAATTATTTCCCCATCACTCACTTATTTTTAATTATACTATCTAGGTCCAAACATATTAAGATAGTGAAAGGTCTCTAAAAATCAATTTCACTAGCAATTTAAGATACTGAGTACTCTCTTTAAGGCAATTATAATCAAATGACCCAAATTTAAATTTGTTGTTAATGACATGATGTTATAAACGGACTAAAAAGGAAAATAAAAGGCGATATATATACCTTGCCAAAAGGTGCTACCAATTGTTGAAGAGCTGCTATTCTATCTCCTAATTTCTCCTTTCTCACCTGCATTATATTCCAATAAAGCAAAATCACCCTTTAAATACCAATGAAAAGTTTAGTTTACTTCCTTTGATCATATATGTTAGTTTATCGTTTATATGCATCGACAGTATAAATAATTTTTTCATCTTATACCTGCAATAACATAAAATAACTCTTTATATCAAATGTGATATGATAACATACATACTATGAGTTTTACTTTTTTCATTAACTTGTTATAACAGATAACATGTGTATATATGTATCGTATTTAAGATTATAAATTTCATAGATAATCTAATATTATTATTTTTGCACGGTCGACGTATATAACTTAATAAATTACCTTAAAGGGTGGACATGGTGCGCGTGAATCAACTCTTGATTTTTTTGGTGCATTTTGAGGCCCTTTATTAGTCTCCAAAGTATTGCTGGTCCTTTTAGCTTCAGGCATTCCATTACTAAAGGCTGATATCTTCAAAATTCAAAATAATAATAATAAAGTTAATTTTACACATTTAATCATATCAATCAAAAAGACGGACTCATTTCTGAAGAAAGTGAAAAAATAAAAAGAGATAAAGAGCCATATATAAACGTATAAAGCTGAAGTAAACTTTAATATGAAAAAAGAATGCCTTTCTCTTTTCTTGCATATAATTATAAAAGTTAAAAAAAAAAAAAAAACTTTCCCAATTCTCTTGTAATTAAGAGAATCACAAACAATATTTAAAGGAAAATGGATATTATATCTGTTGGATTAATATCTTGCAATTAATTCCCTAATTAGAAATTATATATTTTTCAATGCAAGTATATATAATTACTAACAATATTATTAAACTTAGGTTAAAATTGCTTATCCCGACTTGGTAGTAACATAGTATGAACAATGCACACATTAAATGCATGCAAAATTAAGTAAAGTATTTTTAAAAAAATTAATATATGAGGAGAAGAAGAAGCAACATATGGACAATATTTGGTTGGAGCTCGAAAAAAAAATAAAGTTTTAATTCAAAGTCTTGACATAAATTTTACTTGAAAAACGTTGAAATTGTATCATTTAACATATTTCACCAGTATTTCGAATACTGAAGTTCAGTATTCTCATATAATGATGCGAATACTGAACTCTAGAAAATTCACAAAAAATTAAATATAGAAATACTTACACTTGTGGAACTATTTACTGGGCTTTCACTTGATGAATGCTGAAAATGATTTGTTGTTAAGCCATATGTTTGGCTAAAACTCCCTCCATATCTTGTAGAATTGATGAGATCCAATGGCTGTAAATTCATATCCAAAGAGCTACAAGAATTTGCTTGATTTATATTCAAATTGGACACATTTATTGTGGGATATATTTGACTAAATCTCCCTCTATTAGTACTAATACTACTAGAATTTGAAGAATAGAGAAGATTATTGTTATTATTATTATTATTATCTCCATGATAAAGTTGAAGCCCAGTATTAGAAAGTGTACCAAGCAAAAGCTTAGCATTCATATCACTCAATTCTCCTCCTTCTTCTATACTTGATGGACTTTTCAACATTTGAGTAAATCTTGGATATGAATTATCCAATGAATTTTCTTGCTTAATGTTATTATTAGCCCATTGATGAAATCCCAAATCTTGAGTAGTACTACTCATAGAATTAACTAGGTTTAATGGATCACTTGATGATGAATTTGTAGTATTGATGATGTCTCCACTAGAATATGAATTAATAAGACCACTTCCATGACTGTTCCTAAATAAGCAAAAAATAAATAAAAAAAGATTAGATAAAATCTAATTAACACTATTGCTTTTGAGGAAAAGTAATAATTAATCAAAGTTTCAAAATTGTAAATATTGATCCAAGGAAAATGAATCAAAGGGAATTACTATACTTTAATTTCTATTTGTTACACATCAAATCAAGAAAAGAATGTCAAAAGAAAAAAAAAAGATATTAGGAGAAAGAGGAGAGATTCTAATATTCCAAAAACTTATCATGATAATATAATGGAAGTAGCCAAAATATAATCATTCATATGAAATAACACTATATGACTAATTAATAAAGTGAACTTACAAGATAGTAGTAGTAGTAATAGTACATGGGGTCCAAGTGTTTGTTGTTGAAACTCCTCCATAGCAAGAATTATTAGAAGATGAAGAAGAATTTGGAGAAATACCAATAAGAGGAAATTGATCTTGGAATTGGAGTTGATGATATTGATATTGTTGATGGAGATTTGCAGGCTCCATAATTAAACAAGAATAATAATAATATGAGAAGTTTTGCTTTTTTTTTAAGGCACTTGAAAATCCCAAGATGAAGAATAATTAAAAAGCAAAAGTACTATATACTACTCAAGCTTCTTCTCCTCCTCCTTCTTATCTTCTTCTCTCTTAAAAAAAAAAACCTTAAGCTATAGCTAGCTCCTCTCTACAACTATATACTATACTATATAAAATCAAAAGAAATTAAACCTACATAAATTTGACATCTTCACTTTTTTAGCAACTTTTTCACCATATAAGTCTTGTTCTTACTCATCATTCAATGTCTCAAAGGGGTTTAAAAGCAACCTTGAAAAGAAAGAAAACAAGCAAGCAAACAAGAAGAGATAGAACCCCTAGCTATAGCTCTCATAATATAATAAGTATATATATATACTTTCATTTTATATGACAGTATCTATCTTGACACAAATTTAAAGAAAAATATAATTAAATCTTATAATTTTAAACATGTCATGACAGATACGTAACTACAGAAACATATGAAGGTGACTTTACATTTTTTTAGAATAGACTAAAAAAGAAAGGGCGTTGTATTAAAATAAAACAAAAATGAGTGTATAAGGTATACTATAATGTATTCTATTTTTTTCCTTTTTCTGCCAAACTTTATTTTTTTGCACATTCACAATATAAAAAAACGAATTTCATGTCTCCCACTCTTGTCTCCAAGGGCATCATACTATATAATACTTAATTATATTTTTGTATTTTATTATTTTTTTGGTGGAGGGGTAGGGTGGGTATTTAGTTGTGACTGCAATTACAGGGAGATGATTATAATTCCCGAAGGTTATGATTAAAAATGTCTGGCGCTGCTGCCTTCAATCCCAAGGCTTTGAATGAAAAAAGTGTATTTGTGAAGAGAAATGATAACAAAAGGGCCATATTTCTTTTGATTGTTATTTCTCTTTCTTTGATACCCACATGTTTTCTTGACAAGTCTTTGTAATTGTACTATATATAACTCCCCTTCTGTTGGTATATATCTATATATTAAAATTAAAACATAACACAAAAGTATTGTTGTGAAAGGCCAAATTGGATATGCTTATCTTTCCATTATTCATGTGGTCCATGATATACTAGCAATATACATTTGTTAGTTTTCTTTGTAAATAAAAGTTGTATAGTAATAAAAAGCTAAGGAAGAACATGCACTATAGGCTATAGATTAACTCTTTAAGTTCAAGTTTGATGGTCCAATGCCTTGCTATATAGTAGTGTACATATAATTGTTGATGATCTATTGGAAATAGGTATATGTAGGCATGTCTTGTGAGAAGTGAAATTGGAGCTATCCAATTGTGACCCTGGCAAAGACGGAGGGTGGATAGATAAGGGCGAGTTAAGAGAAGGACTAACAGACTAGCTTCTAGGTTGGCCAGGTTCTCAAGAAGACTTGCACATGACATTTTAGGCGAATCTCATAATTGAATGAAAGAGGAAAATCATATAAGCTTTACAAGGTATTGCACAAGTACACATGCCATGTGGGCTTTTGGGGTCAATATGGCATAGCC
>JAJOOO010011860.1:0-13437 GCA_029582685.1 Solanum piurae | reverse complement strand
AACAATTCAACATTTAGAAAGAAGACCCACATTTTTGGATTGAAATCTATAATTTTGGGGATTTTGAAAACCATCTTTAGAAGGACCTCTTGGGGAAAGGGATCCCAAGAGTGAAAAGAAACCATACCTTAGTTAAATCCTATGAATTTCGTGTGAAACCTCCCATCTACAAACCCTTTATAAGCTCTTTCCAAGTTCTTCAATGGAGTCTTGAGTTGAGAGAGCTTTGAGAGAGAATTTTGGAAGGGAAAAAAATTGGGTTATGTTTTGGGGTCTTGACTTGTGGTGAATTAATAGATTAGTTTAGGGTCCTATAAGCTTATATAGTCCATTAATTAACTACCTAACCAACCTCCCTTAACCCCCTCTTAATTAAATAACTAAAACACTAACCCTCAACTTAAGTAAAAACTGTCAAAACAGTTCCCATCCACGGCTAGCCTTCCACGGACTGTTAGTTAGTCCATTGGCCGTGGTTGGCTTCCGTGGTTTGGGACTGTGGCTCTAAATGTTGTAGGACCCTAAGAAAACTAAGTATGGACTCACGACGTCCATCCACGGACCGTGGTTTGGTCCACGGGGTGTAGAATGGCTCCGTGGATCATCACCAAGGTGAGGAAGCAAAACTGCCAAGGCAGCATAGGGGGACTGTTTTGGGGGTTGGTTTTAAGTGATTTCATGACTTAGCTTAGGGTCTTGCTAGCCTATTAATGTGATTAATCAACTAACTAACCAACCCCATAAACACTAAATTAATTAACCAACTTAACTCCAAATCACCAACCTACAACTAGAGGGCTGGAAATTGGCAGCACCTACGGAACCCTTATCCACGAACCGTTGGTGGGTTCGCGTGGCGTGGACTTTCTTCGTGGTTTGTGACTGGGGCTTCCCTGTTGCAGGGAACCAAGTCAAGTTGCAAGCCTGATCCACGACCTCACTCCACGGGCGTGGATCAATTGACGCCTCTTCAATGGCCTTTGTGGGTCAAGCTGTTTTTTACAGCTTTTGGCCAAAGGTTGGGTCCTCCTCAAGGACCCCTTGGGTGGTCCTTGGGGGGTCGTACCCGGTCGTTTGGACCCTAAACATGTCCATCTATGAATAAGAGTCACTCCTATGGATTTTAGACCTTAAACAACACACCAAACACCACGACAAGACACTAGCACCCACACTAGCACCCACACTAGCACCAAAGACTAGTTTCCGGACGTCATGGTCATTTCTTGACGTTTGACCTTTAAAGTCACCAAACTAACTTCAATAGCCATTTTTCATCATTTAAACATGTTTGCAACCATAAACTAACATGTGAGTCTCTAGGTCAACCTACTAGATTCAGTCAAGCCTTAGCTAGGTCTTACTAGTTTCGTACGGGGTGTAACAGTTTGGTTGAGAAATGAATAACGCAGTGATTAGTAATGATAAGATTAGTAATGCAGGGATGAGTAGTGCTGGGATTAGTAATGCATGATATATTTTTTATCAAGTGTTTGGTTCATTGTTTCCCACCTCATCTTGTGTTTGGATTAAAACTTTACAAAAAGCTTCTTTTCAATCATACCCTTGAATTATTATGAGATTTTCTATTTTATGTAATCTGGTGTAACGATCCGAACCGTCGTTAATTAGAAAAGGAAAAATGTTGGGAAAAAATGGGTCTCTCAGCCCTCAGAGCGGGCCAGATGCCGCCAGGGCGGCGGCGCTCGAGCGGGATAAGTGGCCGCCAAAGCGGATGGGTGAGACATAATGTAAATAAGGCGAAGTATGATTTTCTCCTTTTTTCCAAAAACATAAAAAAGAGGCGAGGATCACCCAGAAACCCTCAAAAGGCTGCTCTAGGCTTGGGAAGGAAGGAGAAAGAGATTTCTAGTGTAAGAAGGTCGATAGATTATGAACTTTTGGTCAAGATTCACCGTCCTGTCGCCCGAAAATCAGATTTGAACTACAATCCCTCTGTGAATGCTTAGCTCTCAGGTAGGCTAGGTTTATTTAATTGAGTAGTTATAAATCCGTTATTCACTGCGTAGTATATTGGTAATTGACGGTAGAATTCATACGTATGCTTTCGTAAACCGAAAAGAGATGATTATACATATATATTCCTAAGTGTTACATCAAACGTATACCGTAGGAGGAGGCCCTATCCCGTGAACTAGGGTTATCTGATGGTTGATTCCATGTTTGTATAAACTTGTAATGTTTTCATGATATGTATACATGTATGGAATTAGGGATATTATAGATCGCACCTAATGAAAAGACTGATTATGTACAATTGCATGCCATGAACCTAATACTTGATTGTATGGCAATAAGTATGTGTGTTATGGATGTGATTGTGATGATTGGATCGGGTGTCACGTACCGACACACTAACATGCATTAGATTTGGTGTCACATTTCGGCATGCTAACATACATTGGATCGGGTGTCACGTACCGACACATATGCATGCATTGGATCGGATGTCACGTTTCGGCACACTAACAATTTTGGGCATGGGTTTCATGAGAAGACCACTTGTGATTTGAAATTTTCATAACTACCTGCTATTGATAATGTGGAATTGAACATGTTTCCTGAAAAGATAATTGGATTGTACATTATGTTTATATATGTGAGTTCGCGGTGTCGTAAGGTAAATGGGTATATTCGTAATGAATGAATGTGAATAGTTAGGCCCAAATTGGGATGTGGTATGGTAAGTGGGGACTAATTAAGGGTCCCGGTGTTATCATTGTTATTTAGAAAGGTGGTCATGTGTATTTTTGTTAAGGATTGGGGTGGTGTTATGTCGTAGTGTTAATAGTTGGGTTTTTTTTTCTCAGAAGGGGGTAGTATTGAAACGGTTAACAAGCCTTGATAGAAGTACCATGGGGTTGCATGTTGAGTGGTGACGTGAAAGAAGTATGGGTGTGTCGTGAGTGGTTGGCCGTGTTGGTAGTGGATTTATCCGGAAACTCCTATGAGAGATATAAGAGTTAGAGTCAAGTGTACTATTATGAGTTAAGGTATCTAGAAATAGTAAGGGCAGGAAAATGTAAAGGTGAATGAATGAACAGTCTTATTGTGTGTTTCTTGCTAGTCGATTTCTTATATTATGCGGTGGGTATCGAATTGACCGATGATGTTTACCAGTACGTGTGGTTGAACTGATACTACTTTTGTTATGCCTTTTTGGCATAGTCTGATTGCAGGATCAATGATGTTTCATAGGTAAAGACGAAGACAATCTCCAACAACTTCTATTTTTCCTTCCGCATGGTGGGAGTTGCGTCATTTATAATTTTGTTATACCTTATACTTTTAGTAGCTCTTGTACCTGTTTAGACTAGATCCTTAGGGTGTTAATTACTTTACAAGTCTTAACTTTGAAACGCTTTAAGTTCTTATTTTATACAAAGCTCCGTGAATTTGTTTCTATCTTAGTTTTTCTTAATCTTCCGCATGTTTTAAACGTTTGGGAATTGAGGGTTCTCCTACTTAGGAGTTAGAGTAGGTTCCCGCACTGCCCGGTGGGTTGGATCGTGAAATCGGGTCAAGGTTGATAATTGCCGAACAATATTATTTTTTATGGCCTTCTAACTAGCTAGGAGAAGAACAATTTTGTTGTCATGTTTCCTATTTTCTCACTTGAATTATTTGAGGGTAAATTGTCGTCATAATAAATTAATCACTTAAAAAAACGTTTTAAATTTAGAATAGATAGACCATCTACTTTAAAACCGAAAAGACGGTAAACAATAGTAAAATTGAATATATCTACATTTACACATAAAAATTGCAAGTTATAGTTTTAATATGTATGCAATTTATAAATTGTTCAAAATACAAATAATTAGAAACCACATATAAATTAACAAATAATATACTCAATTAAGATCACAAACGTAATGTGGTGAATATTTGCCTTTTCAATTAGTAAATGTTAAACAACTCACATTTTAAATATTGTATTGATATGTATTGCATTTATTTACAACAAACAACTCTCTCCAAATAATAAAATTTGTAAGCTAATTTATTTAATAAATTTACTAGTACAAATGTAAATCAAAAAATCAAGAACATAAATAAAATGATTAAAATGATCTGAGGGATATTTTTGTCTTTACATAGATAATCTCATGGTATTAAATCCAATGCATTACTAATACCACCAAATGGAAGGTATTAGTAATACATTCTATAATATCATGTAGGGTGTATAACTAATCCATAGATTAATTATACTTAGGCCCAAAAATTCTACAAAAAATAGTACTACTAAATAATACCATACACAATACATGGACTATTTCTCCTAATATTTCCTACCAAACGACCCCTTAATGTTTATGAGTTTCAGTGGTAGATTCAGAATTTTAAGCTTATGGGTGCTTGTTTTTAAAATATAGATTTACTGTAAACTACGTAATATGATTGTAGAAGTGTTCAACTAAATGTTATAGTTAATAACTCTCCATTTCTAACAAAAAGTAAATTATCTCGTGGAATTTCTTTACCATCCAAAATTTCTCAAGAAAAAACAGAAGATGAGTGATCTTTTATCATGAGAAATTACATAAATATAATAAAAAGTTTTAAACGAAACCAAATGTAAATACATAAAGAATATTTACCGGATCAAAAGAAGAAAATATTAAATTTGCCATAAAAATTTGCAGCAGTTGGGTTTCGAACCCACACCTATTGAATTCCGCTAAACGCATAATTTATACTCTAGTTTCACCCCTAAATATCGCCCGAACAACAAAATCATATGAAACTAGATCCAAACAGAATAATACATGTCATTGTCTTACATAATGATACTGAAACACCTTAAATAGCTCAAACGATAAAATCGTACTAACTTAAATCCAAATAAAATAATACGTATCATGATCTTATACATACTGAAATACCCTTTAATCACTGCGGGGTAAAAGAATCATGGTAAATTTACTTGAATGATGGCATGGGGGTGAGATCTCAGATCTTGTATAGTAATGTGAATATCTTAGATTATAAGGCAAGTTGACTTTGTTTTACTAAAATGTTGGAAAACTTCACATCATGAACTGTCTAATTATATTAACGTAAGATGCACCGACAGGCAATGGTTTTGAAGATTATTATGTATGGGATAAAGTGCAATAAATAATTAAATATTATACAATATATTAATTAGTATGTAATATCAAATTAATTTGGATTAAGTTTTAATCGTGTTAGTGTATTTACATTTGATTGAATGGTCGTTATATGCAAGTAAATTTATATGTAATTTTAGTATTAGATAAACTAATTCATCGCATAAAATATTAGATCGAGACGAGTTTATATAGAGCGAGATGAATAATGATGATGATATATGTAGTTAATTCCACCTTTCTTAAGATTGAGATGTAATAATAATAAATAATTATTATTATTGTTCTTTTGTATCATTTTTTTAATGTTGGATTAGGCCCAAAATTAGTAGGGATGAAAAGATAGGATACAAAGGATTTGTTCTCATGGATTGTAATGAAATGTGAGGTATTCTTTTAAATCTATAATAAGACGTCTCGAATTCAGTTGTTGTGAAGGAAATGACTTTTGATAAGAAGTATATTACCTTCAAAACAAAACTTTCCTATCTTAATTAATTGGTTCCAAGATGAATAACGGACGAGGAAAAAACAAGAATGACATACTCACTATGTTTCATTTTTAATAGTTTAAAATAAATTTTCACTTTAATTTGTTATTTTTAACATGTGAGAAAAAGACAATTATATTTTTGTTGTAGTGAAGAATTATACTTTTAAATCATAAAAGGAGTGATTTTATTGTAGTAAAGAATTATACTTCACTTATTTCAATTTTATTATTGTATATCTTTTACTTTAATATCATTCATTCAGACTTTCATCTTCGAGGTAATAAGAAGTTTCACGAGTTCATAAAAGCATAAGTACATTAAGGGGATCATAGACCCGACCTATACAAATACAAGAAAAAGAGCTATTCAACGAATTATTAGGCCTCTGCCTAACTATTCAATTCTGTTTGTTTTACTTTCTTTTTTTAGTTTACTTTTAAAATATTTTTTAAGTTTCCAATTTTTTAGTTCTAACTTTTCACCTGACATATCGAAATAAATTGCTAGATTATTTCACTAACTTGTAATTATAATTACAAGAAATTTACAAATCGAAAGGGAAATTATATTGAAGGAACATAGCAAGAAGAGATACATACACTATAATAATTTGAATATAATGTAGATTTTAAATAGTATTTTAATATATTTATATATTTTTAATTTAATATCATAATATTTTCTTAAATTCTATGTCGACAAACAAATTAAAATTGATGGAATAATATTGTGTACTTGTTTATCTCAACAATCTGTTTGAAAACATAAACAACTTCTTCTGCCACCTTAACCCATCTTTAACACACTGCCAAATAACAAAATAGTCCATTTCTTTTAATTTTTTATTTCTTATTCGATATTTACATTAAAGCTTTAATTATATCAAAATTTTTGAATTGCGAAATTCATTATTTTCAAGACAACACTTTCGATGTGAATTTTTGTATAAATTTTTTCGTATCAAATCTAAAACCTTTAATTAAAAACGATCGCGTCTCATATTTAATATTTTAATAATACGCCTCATTTTTTCAACAACTCTTGGGGTTGGTACACGCCTTGTTTTCCGTCAGGTATAAGTCACCACTTCCCCACTTTCATAAATCACACTTAACAAATAATCAAAATAATGCAAAAACATTAATTTAATTGCGAAAATTAGTTGTAAAATTAACAACAATATCAATATTTACGAATGGAGTTTGAAAAGGATAAAATATATACAGATTTTATTACTATCACATAATTAAATGTTACGTTTAATAAATAGTCTCAAATTCAATGCTGATGAAGGAAACAACTTTAGATAGAGAGTGCTTTACTTTTTCTTTTTTTTTAAAAGTATTTTCGATCTAAATTAATCGGATCTAAAATCAATACCAAACAAGGAAAAAAAAAAGGAAATAAAAGAATAGAAATATATATCTCAACTTTGTAACAAAATTTAAAATGAAAAAATATTTACCAATAAAGATAAATAATGACGGCAAGCTGAGGCGAACCTAATAGCCCACACATGAATTTAGTCGAATTCAATAAATTTTAATAAGTTCGACATACAAATACTCCATCTGGTCCTGATCATTATACTAAAAAGGGGGGAAAAAGGCAAATATACCGTCGAACTATTATATTGTATGCATACACCCTCTGTCATACTTTTGAAACATTGGTGCGATACCCTTTATACTAACGGACATACACGTGTCATAATCTTATCCACATATCCACATATCCACATTTATTAAATTTTGGATCGACGGATAAGATTGCGTCACGTGTCCCTATTTAGTCTTTCGTTAAAGTGAAAGACGTATATGCTCTAGTTTTTAGATGGCAAGGGCACCAATGTCTCAAAAGTATAACAAAGGGTATCTGCATACCATTTACGATAGTTTGACGGTATATTTGTCCTTTTTCTCTACTAAAAATAGTTGTCTCATTTTAGTTAATCACTTTCCTAAATTAAATTTTTTTTTTTTTTTTTTTTTTATATTACCCTTGCAATAGGATCAACTTGAGGGATATGTTGAATAAAAAATTTAACATCGATAAAGTTGAAATTTTAGCTTCGCGGTTGACGGCAAAGTAACTATAGGTTAAAATAAATCAAGTTGTATAGAGTAGATCTACCACAAAATGCTACCAACTTTAACATTTTTTTCTATATAAACTCAGTCATCTTCCGCTTCAAACTCGCGTCCTCCTATTTTCTTCTTCTCCAATTTCATCACACAAGAACCAGTCTTCACCGGTTCTATACTTTTTTTCCTAAAGGTACGCTTTGCCAGTGCTAACCAATCTCATTTCTAGTATTTCAGTCACCAATTTCATTCTCAACCTTCATTTTCAAATTGGGTTCTTCACTACTTCTTCTTTTATCACGATTTTTTGTTACTTTTACTCAGGTGTTGCTTGATTTGCATTTTTACTACTATTGGTATGAAACCCATGTCGATTTAGTGTTCATTGTTCGATCCCCATTATGGTTTATTTTGGTTAGGGGTGTGTTGTTCATGTTTCATTTATGCTCTGTTTTTTTGGTTTCTGGGTATGCATTGGAATTGAGGTTTAGATCTGTAATATGGGGTTTTTGTTTCTGGGTATGCATTGGAATTGAGTTTTAGATCTGGAATATGGGGTTGCAGATCTGTAATGAGGTGTTTGGGGTTTGATTAGATCTGATTTAGCGGGTTTGTGATCTAATTTGTATTGAGTAATGTATATCAGATCTGGTGTTTTTGAGCTTATATGTCTGATAAATGAGTGTGTTATTCAATCAGGTGACGATTTCAGTTTGGAATTTTGTATTTTGGCTCTGTTTGAGTTCTGATTCGCTGTTTGTTTGTTGTACTGAGAAAGGACAAGCTATGCTTTTTGTAATTGTGTGCTTTGTAAGTGTATATTTAGTACCATATATCAAAATGTTCAACCACCTATGGCAAATTAAAAAGAGAAAAAATTAATCTTGTTGAAGGTTTTTAAGTATCTACATCAACCACCTTGATCTTGAACCTATATTGCTCGCTAAGGCCCCTAAATGACTGCTCAGTGATAAAGGAGGTAGGGGTGCGGATTCTTTAAAAATGTTGTCGGGGTTCGGATCCTTCAAAAATGCATTATCTCTGGTGGATGTTATGAGGTATCGTTGATGTTTATAAGAGTCGGAGCAACATAGTTTCAAACCTTAGATCTTACTAGTAACCAATGATGCTTTTAAGAGTCGGAACAATGTAGTTTTTAAATTGATTGGGGTTAGCTGTATGAATCCTTTAGATCTTACGAATAATCAAGGATACTTTTAGGAGTTGGAACAACGTAGTTTCGAGCTGATTGGGGTCAGCGGTATGAATCCCTTTATATCTATTGTGTTCTATTTAAGTCTGTTTTGGTGGAATGTCTGTTCAAAGTGTGTGGATCAAGGATGAGTTTGGTTTTTAATTAATGATGAATTTCATGTCTGATTGTGTGTTTCGTATGAATCAGAAAAATGGCATCTCACGTTGTTGGATATCCCCGTATGGGCCCAAAGAGAGAGCTGAAATTCGCTCTCGAGTCTTTCTGGGATGGAAAGAGCAGTGCTGAGGATTTGAAGAAGGTCTCTGCAGACCTCAGGTCATCCATCTGGAAACAGATGTCTGATGCTGGCATTAAGTACATCCCCAGCAACACATTCTCTTGCTATGATCAGGTGCTTGACACAACCGCAATGCTTGGTGCTGTCCCATCTAGGTACAACTGGACCGGTGGTGAGATTGAGTTCGGTACTTACTTTTCCATGGCCAGAGGAAACGCCTCCGTCCCTGCTATGGAGATGACCAAGTGGTTTGACACCAACTAGTAAGTGACACATCAATTACGTCTACCAACCTTTTTACTAGGCGTGATTATCTTGTATGTGTACTAATTTTATGTGAATTCTTTGTTTGATCCAGCCACTTCATCGTCCCTGAGTTGGGACCTGATGTTAACTTTTCTTATGCTTCCCACAAGGCAGTAAATGAGTACAAAGAGGCCAAGGCGGTATGTGACTTTTGTTAAATATTCTTTTCATTTCATTTTACATGAATGATATTTGGACTATTGGAATGAAATATAATGAATGTGATCATTCATCATCATGACATAGATCGTATTGATAGATCACTGCACCAATTGCACTGTATAGTTAAATCTTATTGTTCTTATGCATGGAATTAGAATATTAGATAATTGATTATTGATCTTGATATTCTTACTCGTGCAGCAAGGAGTAGACACTGTTCCAGTTCTTGTTGGTCCAGTTTCATACTTGTTGCTATCCAAGCCTGCTAAGGGTGTTGAGAAATCTTTCCCCCTTTTGTCACTTTTGGACAAAATCCTTCCAATTTACAAGTAAGTATTTTCCCTCCCTCAGTATGCTATATCCGAATGGACAAACTCTAACATTACATTTTCAATACAGGGAAGTTATTGCTGAGTTGAAGGCAGCTGGTGCTTCTTGGATCCAGTTAGATGAGCCTACACTTGTGTTGGATCTAGAGTCTCACAAATTGGAAGCATTCACCAAGGCCTATGCTGATCTTGAGTCATCTCTATCTGGCCTTAATGTTCTCGTTGAGACCTACTTTGCTGATGTTCCTGCTGCGGCATTCAAAACCCTCACTGCTTTGAAGGGAGTTACCGCCTTTGGCTTTGACTTGGTCCGTGGAACTCAGACCCTTGAGTTAATCAAGAGTAGCTTCCCATCAGGCAAGTACTTGTTTGCAGGAGTGGTTGACGGAAGGAACATCTGGGCAAATGATCTTGCTGCATCTCTTGCTCTCCTGCAATCTCTTGAGGGAGTTGTAGGAAAAGGTAATGCATTTCCTACCTCATCACTTGATAGTTGGTAGTGATTCCGATGGTGATTTATTGCAGAAGATAATTCCTTATCATATTCAATTATGCAGACAAGCTTGTTGCCTCTACATCTTGCTCCCTGCTCCACACTGCTGTTGATCTGATCAACGAGACAAAACTTGATGATGAAATCAAGTCATGGTTGGCATTTGCTGCCCAGAAGGTTGTTGAAGTGAATGCTTTGGCCAAGGCATTGTCTGGTGCCAAGGATGAGGTATGTAGTTTGTTCTTAACTAGAAGTCTTCGAAAAATGTTTTTTTTTAAACTATTACTGTTGACAGTTTTTGTATATCGTCTAAATGTGTTTGTTGTACTTTCAGGCATTTTTCTCTGCTAATGCTGCTGCTCAAGCTTCCAGGAAGTCCTCCCCAAGAGTGACCAATGAAGCTGTTCAAAAGGCTGTGAGTGTTGAACTGAATGACGTTTTCTTCTAATTAATGACTTGTAATCATATAGTACTTACTACCTTTTACTCTTCCGATATCTCAGTCTGCTGCTCTTCAAGGATCTGACCACCGCCGTGCTACAAATGTTAGTGCTAGACTCGATGCCCAACAAAAGAAGCTTAACCTACCAATCCTGCCCACAACCACCATTGGATCCTTCCCTCAGACAGTGGAGCTTAGGAGAGTTCGTCGTGAATACAAGGCCAAGAAGTCAGTGTTATACTTGTTTTCTGCTTGCAATTGTTGGTGTTGTTGAATATCTTTTCTCATAATTCATTTTTTAATAGGATTTCTGAGGAGGAGTATGTTAAGGCCATCACTGAGGAAATCAAGAAGGTTGTCGATCTCCAGGAAGAACTTGACATTGATGTCTTGGTTCACGGAGAGCCTGAGGTAGGGCAATTACCTGCTTACCTCCACTTCCATACATGTTTTGCGTCTTCTGTTTCGTTATGCACACACTTGCATGCATAATTATGGGTTAGTAAGCTTCAATGCTTGATGTATGCAGAGGAACGATATGGTTGAGTACTTCGGAGAACAGCTCTCTGGTTTTGCTTTCACTGCCAATGGATGGGTTCAATCTTATGGATCTCGATGTGTGAAGCCACCAATCATCTATGGTGATGTGAGCCGCCCTAAGCCAATGACCGTCTTCTGGTCCTCAAAAGCTCAAGAGATGACCAAGAGGCCAATGAAGGGAATGCTTACTGGCCCTGTCACCATTCTTAACTGGTCTTTTGTCAGAAATGACCAACCTAGGTAACTTTTGCACCCCACTCCTAATTTGATGTTTAAACTTTCTCTGTTCATGTGTAATGAACTTGACGCTAACCGCCATTATTGTTTTTTCCAGGTTTGAGACCTGCTACCAGATTGCTTTGGCTATTAAGGATGAGGTGGAGGATTTGGAGAAGGCCGGCATCACTGTCATCCAAATTGACGAAGCTGCATTGAGAGAGGGATTGCCTCTAAGGAAGGCTGAGCACGCTTTCTACTTGAACTGGGCCGTTCACTCTTTCAGAATCACCAACGTCGGTATCCAAGACACCACACAGATCCACACTCACATGTGCTACTCCAACTTCAACGACATTATCCACTCCATCATCGACATGGATGCTGATGTGATCACCATTGAGAACTCACGTTCTGATGAGAAGCTCCTCTCAGTTTTCAGGGAGGGAGTGAAATACGGAGCTGGTATCGGCCCTGGTGTCTACGACATCCACTCTCCAAGAATACCATCAACTGAAGAGATTGCTGACAGAGTTAACAAGATGCTTGCAGTTCTTGACACCAACATCTTGTGGGTGAACCCTGACTGTGGTCTCAAGACTCGCAAGTACATCGAGGTGAAGCCAGCCCTGCAAAACATGGTGTCTGCAGCCAAGACCATCCGCACTCAGCTCGCCAGCGCCAAGTGAGTTGAATCTGCCACTGGAGGATTCTTGAATCAACTATATGGTGGTCATTGAACTTGAATGAGATACTTTTTCTGTTGATTTTAATAATTTGTATTGCTGATGAAATATTATTGTGTAGATTAGTCTGCCCTCTGGGCCATTTGCTGATTTTTTTTGTTTTATGTTTTGGAGCTTTTTTCTTGAATGTTTTCGGATTTCCTTATTACTATACCGGCAAGCGGATTCATGTATTTTTTTGGAGTAGAAATCAAAGAAATATAAGTCCGTTTAAGCTCACACTGTTTTGCATTTTTTTCTTGTTTTTACTCTTTCTCGTCTTAAATTATTTATCGTGTTTTGCTGATATACGTCTCTTAAAGTTAAAATGGGAAAATAATGGATCGTCTTGAATTTTTAGAGTGAAATAATGATGGGTGATTTGAAACTTATAAAACTATACATTGATCTCAAGGAGTTATATTGATTCATATAAAACAGGTGAATGTGTTTGTTATAACTCCTTGAGATCGATGTATTATAATTCTATAATTTTCAAATCACCCATCAATTAATAAATTTTTTTTAAAATTTGGATGTACAATGCTATTAAGTTTCATATCGTCCACCAAGATCTTTTCACATTAGAAACTCGAACTTAAAACTTCTAGTTAAAAATGAAAGGATCATAAACCATCCTATCACAAATTATGTCGGTCGATACTTAGTTATTATCCTCTTTACTTCTTTGAACTTTACGAGAATATCAATGGAATATTTCAACTTTGTTAATTCATTGGGGTTCACGTACTTAGAATTCAATGGAATCAATTTGTCATTCTCAATAAATTTTGTTGTTATATTAAGCTATAAATAACCACACCAATTTTTCTTATTTCAACACATCCAAAAAGTTTTTATTTAAACAAAATATTTTTCATGGCTTCAAAAATTATTTTTTGTTTTATGATTGGGTTTTTAGGATTTTTGCCAGAAATTACAAAGGCAACTGAGTATTGGGTAGGTGGTGAAAAGGGCTGGACCCTTGATGTTGATTATCAAGCTTGGGCCAAGG
>JAJOOO010011858.1:0-24736 GCA_029582685.1 Solanum piurae | reverse complement strand
AGTTGATTGACAATGTCGAACCGTCAGTCACAAATTTATTTTTCTCCTTGAATCTAGCTCTTGGGATCTCCAGTCTGCTAGATAGAGTTACCGCCATGCTGACTTGTCCTAAGCCGTAAACCCATTCCCTTAGATGATCTTTCAACTACCTCTCTCACTAGGCCTTTCGTTAGTGGATCTGACACATTATCGCTTGACTTCACATAGTCAATTGTGATAATTCCACTAGAGAGCAGTTGTCTTACGGTATTATGTCTCCGTCGTATATGAAGAGACTTCCCGTTGTACATAACGCTCCTTGCCCTACCTATTGCTGCTTGACTATCACAATGTATGCAAATAGGTCCCACAAGTTTAGGCCAGAATGGAATATCCTCTAAGAAATTCCGAATCCATTCAACTTCTTCACCGGCCCTATCTAAGGCAATGAATTCAGATTCCATTGTGGAGCGAGCGATACATGTCTATTTGGACAATTTCCAAGAGACTGCTCCTCCACCAAGTGTAAGCACATAACCACTTGTGGATTTTACTTCATTTGACCCGGTGATCTAATTTGCATCACTATATCCTTCAATCACGGTAGGATATTTATTATAATGCAAAGCATAGTGTTGTGTATGTTTTAGATACCCCAATACACGTTTCATTTCCATCCAGTGAGTTTGATTCAGATTACTGGTGAACCGACTCAGTTTTCTAATAGCACATGCTATATCTGGTTGCGTACAATTCATAATATACATCAAACTTCCCAACACTCGAGCATATTCCAATTGAGAGTCAGTTTTACCTACATTCTTTTGAAATGTAAAGCTTAAATCAATTGAAGTTTTGACAATATTGAAATTCAAGTACTTGAACTTATCCAATACTCTTTCAATATAATGAGATTGAGTTAATGATAGTCCCTGAGGAGTTTTGAGAAACCTGATCCCTAGGATCAAATCCGCAACTCCTAAGTCCTTTATATCGAACTTGCTGGATAGCATGCGCTTAGTAGTATTTATATCGTCAATATCTGCACTCATTATTAACATGTCATCAACATACAGACAAATAATGACTTCATGATTCGTAAATTTTTTAATGTAAACACACTTATCACATTCGTTAATCTTGAATCCATTTGCCAACATTGTTTGGTCAAATTTAGCATGCCATTGTTTGGGTGCTTGCTTGAGCCCATAAAGTGACTTCACAAGTGTGCGCACTTTCTATTCTTTACCAGGAACTACAAACCCTTCAGGTTGTTCCATGTAAATTTCTTCCTCCAACTCTCCACTTAAGAAGGCTGTCTTTACATCCATTTGGTGGATTTTCAGATCATGCACTGCCGTTAGTGCTATTAACATCCTAATTGATGTTATCTTTGTTACTGGAGAGTATGTATCAAAGTAGTCCAGACCTTCCTTTTGTCTGTATCCTTTGACTACAAGTCTAGCCTTATATTTGTCAATAGTCCCATCAGCTTTCATTTTCCTTTAAAAGATCCACTTTGATCCTAAAGGTTTATTTCCTGAAGGAAGATCAGCCAATTCCCAAGTATGATTACTTAAAATTGATTCGATCTCATTATTGACTGCTTCTTTCCAATAAGTTTACTCAGACGAAGACATAGATGCTTTAAATGTTTGAGGCTCATTTTCAAGCAACAGTGCCACAAAATCTGGTCCGAAAGAAGTGGGTTTCCATTGGCGATTACTACACCTAGGATCCTCACTAGGTAGTGTATTTTCCATTGATTCTTCTTGTGGTCGTTTAGGTCTTTCACTTGTCGACTCACATTCAGTTTTATATGGATAAATGTATTCAAAGAACTCAGCATTATCTGACTCAATTATCGTATTAACATGAATCTCAAGATTATTAGATTTGTGAACCAAAAAATGGCAGGCCTTACTGTTCACAACATATCCAATAAATACACAATCCACTATTTTGGATCCAATTTTCACCCTCTTCGGTAAAGAAACCTCTACCTTGGCTAGACACCCCCACACTTTGAAATATTTTAAGTTGGGTTTCCTTCCTTTCCACAACTCATATGGAATTGATTGCATTTTGCTATGGGGTACCCTATTGAGTATCTTATTAGCCGTAAGGATGGCTTCCCCCTCAAATGTTTCGCGGTGAACCAGAACTGATTATCAAGGCATTCATCATTTCCTTTAATGTTTTGTTCTTCCGTTCTGCCAAACCATTTGACTGTGGTGTATAGGGTGCAGTAGTGTGATGAATAATACCATATTCCAAACATATCTCTGCAAAAGAAGATTCGTATTCTCCACCTCTATCACTCCGAATCATTTTTATCTTTAGATTCAATTGATTCTCCACTTCATTTTTGTATTGCTTAAATGCATCAATTGCTTCATCCTTAATGTTAAGCAAATATACATAACAAAATCGAGTGTAATCGTCAATAAAAGTTATAAAATACTTTTTTCCACCACGAGATGGTGTCGACTTCATATTGCATATATCTGTGTGAATTAAGTCTAAAGGTTTTGAATTTCTTTCATCAGACTTATAAGGATGTTTAACAAACTTACTTTCCACACAAATTTCGCATTTTGATTTATCGCATTTTAAATCAGGCAATACTTCTAAAGTAACCAATTTTCTCAAGGATTTGTAATTTACATGTCCCAAACGGGCATGCCATAAATCATTTGACTCCAATAAGTAAACAAAAGTAGAATTCTTATTAATACTGTCAACAACCATTATATTCAGTTTGAAGAGGCCTTTAGAAAGGTAGCCCTTTCCTAAGAACGTCTCATTCTTACTTATTACAGCTTTGTCACTAACTAGGACACACTTAAACCCGTTCTTAATGAGCAGTGCAACAGAAACTAAATTCTTCCTAGTAGTAGGAACATGCAAAATGTTGTTCAAAGTCAACACCTTGTCGGAAGTCATTTTCAACATTACTTTCGCAGTTCCTGCAATCCTCGTTGTTGTTGTGTTCCCCATGAATAAATCTTCATCGAACTCAGTAGAAGTGTACGTTGCAAAGACTTCTTTTGCAGAGAAAATATGTCGAGTGGCACCTGAGTTGAGAATCCACTCCTTAGGATTTCCAACTAAGGTGTACTCCGAGATCATTGCACATATGCCATCTACATATTCCATCTATTCCATGATGTTTGCTTGACTTTTGCCTCTGTCTTTGTCTTTGTCCTTTCTTGGAGCACAACAATCAGAAGACTTGTGACCAGCCTTACCACAGTTGTAACAATTGCCCTTGAATTTCTTCTTGGCCTGTTCTGACTTCTGTCCGTTGGACTTCTTTCTCTTCTTGCCTTTGACAGGAGCTTCTTCAACAATATTAACTCCAATTATTGTCGAACTCTTACAAGACTTATTTTCAGCGGTCTTGTTATCTTCCTAAATCTTGAGCCGAATCACAAGATCTTCAAGCTTCATTTATTTACGTTTGTGCTTTAGATAATTCTTGAAGTCGTTCCACGAAGGAGACAACTTCTCGATCATTGCAGCCACTTGAAAAGCTTCATTTACTATCATATCTTCAGCAATCAGATAATGGAAAATAAGTTGAAGTTCCTGCACTTGTGATCCAACAGTTTTACTATCTGACATTTTATAGTCTAAAAACTTTGCGACCACAAACTTTTTCAAGCATGCATTTTCTGTCTTATATTTCTTCTCAAGTGCATTCCACAATTCTTTTGAAGTTGTCTGTCATGCCCCGAGCCTACACCCTGGGAGGGACTAGCACTCGAAGACTATTGTTGACCCCAAGCGAACCCTTGGACTGGCTTACTTAACTCAGCGGAAGAAAATATTCATACTTATAATGATCAATAACACTTAATTGAACTGAATAATAAAATAACTGAGAATGTTTAAAGGTTAAACATTCAACTTGGCGAAAAGTGGCAACCCAAGTCTTAACAATAAGAAATGATAATGAAAAGACTCAAAGGACTAACATCTGACTGTCTATCTATGGAGCCTCTAAAACAACTGAGATGGATGTTGGGACAACCCCACAACATCCTAATGAACTAACTAGAAAGCAATGAAAATAGATCCTCCGGAATGCAAGGAGGCTCACCGACTGACTCTGAACTGCTCACTGGATCAACGGTGCGCTGGATTGCCGATCCTAGTTACCTGTGTCTGCATCATAAGACGATGCAGGCCAACTGGCATTAGTACATTGAATGTACGAGTATGCGAGTTGGAATGCTTAAACAACATAGGCTTGAAAGGGAATCTGAAAGAAACACTTACCTTGGCTCTTCTCAACTCATGAATACTTAACTGAACTCATTTCAATATAAAGCAGTTTAAAACAAGTGCAATACAAAGAAAAGTTGTTTAAAAACATGATGTCAACTCTGTGTATATACAAGGATACAACATAACTCTGAAATGTATGTAAAAATTCAATAAACTGATGTATATAAAAATACAAAAACTTTTGTGGGAGTTTCTCTAACCGACAACCATCACATAAGAGCTATAGTGATGATACATCAATCTACCTCACGCTGCCAGCGCATCCTATACCCGGCCACATGTATAAGACCTGAACTACTAAGTGGATCCACTAGTCTATTGTGAAAAAGGTTCATCTAAAAAGTATGACCCTTTCCTACCTATGGTGACTACATGGTTTTATGGAGACGTGAATTATCTGAACTCATGCTCGCCCCCAATTCAATGCTCAATACTACTCCCAAAATATACTAGCTCTTATGTTTTTAAAAAAAGACATACTTCTTCTGTGATTTGAGATTAGTGCTAAAAAACTTAGCTCAAAGGCTATCTTGGAAATCTAAGTTTCCCTTCTTGCTTCATTTAGAAAGCTATTACTCTTATCTGAAAACTAGCACGAAGGCTCTTTGGAAATCTCACTTTCCGTTCTTATTAAAATGTGAAAATATTTTTGAATCTCTTTGGGAATACATAGTTCCCATTTACTTCTTTGAAGAAAAGAACTTCAACTTTACATCTTTACTGAACTCAAAACTTAAGTCTTAAAATAAAGTTAAAACATTTGTGAAAGACTCTTGGAAAACTGTAAGAACTTATCTTAACTTGACTATTAACTGATCTTGACTTGACTCTTAACTGATCCTTGAATTGAATTATGGATTCAAGGATTAAGATTTGGGTTTGGAAAAATCTCATGTTGTTTAGGAATGATTGTAGATAGCTAAACATGAGAAAAGACCGAAAATCAATATTTGAGGGTGGGTCTGCGACGCGGAGAAACTTTTAAAATTTAGTTTTGAAAATGACTTTTGAGGCATAATGCTTCGTGACAGCTCCGCGATGCAATATAGAAATTCCCAAATCTGGGAACCAGCTCCGCGACGCGCCCCTAGTGTCAAATTTCATCCGACGAAATTTCTTTTTCGTTTTCCAACCCCAATTCACCCAAACTTGGTTCTTTTTCTCAAATTACCTTTAGATACAGATACCTAGCAAATGTACCTAAGAACCTAACTTGAAACGACTCTATGATGCGACGTAACGAACTCAGAAACTTCCCAACTTAGTCAAATTCAAGAACAATATATGAATTCAAGAATAGATATCAAGATCATCAATATTCAAACTCTTTTAGGTCGAATCCAAACTGAAATTAATATGCTTGGCACGTGGGAGAACGATCCCAACGTTATGAGAGCCTCACATACCTGATAAAAGTAAATCCTTGGCGAAACACCAACTTTCTTGATCGATCTTGATGAATTTTCCCTTTTTTTTCTCCTTCTTCTTTTCTCTTCTCCTTTCTCCTTAGCCCTAGTGTGAAATCCCAAATTCTAAAACTGACTAAAATCTGATTTGACCCATAATAAACTCTTAAAAATGGAATAAAATAATAGGGCAATGAAAAGACTAAAATACCCCTTAAAATTCCGGATTGGACATTTCCTTAATCCAACAACCCAACTTCCAAAGGGAATAACTCACTCATACGAACTCGAAATTGCGCAAATTTGGCGGCGTTGGAAAGATCAATTCAAGAGCTTTCCAACCATATCTAGAAGTACACCTAAATCATATTTATATAGGAGTTATGAATGTTTGAAGTTGAACAAAAACTCACTTTAACTTAAAAATTTCCAGATTTCCTCATTCTTTCCAAAGGTAACTATTTCCAGATTTTAAACTTCCTTCTAGTTCTTTCTAGTGGCGAGATGTTACATTGTCATTGCACTATAGACATTGTATAAGTCATCCTTTAAACAACTCAGAATATAGCCCTTACATAGGAAGTCTGCCTGTGTCCATGCTTCAATAATCATGAACTTTTCTCTGTCTGACATATCAACAGCAGGCACTGGAGTTTCTTCATTGGTAAATTTCTGCAGACCAAGAGTGGTAAGCCAGAAAAATACCTATTGCTGCCATCCTTTGAAATTCGCACTAGAGAATTTTCTCGGTTTCTCTGCTGGTGGTACAACAGTTCGGGTTGGTGCAGCAACAACCACTGTAACAGTGTTGTTTGCCATTTCTGATAAATAAAAATTGATACACACTTAGTAAGCAATAACTTAAATTGCAAACAAAATAGGAGTATAAAACCACAAAGGTTTTTGTCTCCAACAGAAACACAGATTAACAAATAAAATATAATTTTCTTAAGATTGTTAGCAATCTGTGTTCAAAACCAATATTACTGATTCAACAAACTTTACAGAAATACGAAGTTACCAAAGTTTATCCAAACAGTGAAGAAACAGATGAACAAAAATTAATTCACAAAAAAAAACTAAAATCTATAAAACATACCAGAATCTGAAAAAACAAAACAGAAAAGATCAAACCCACTGAATGCATAGTGTCCCCTTAAGGAAATTATTCCCCTCTAGTATCCGAGGTTTGATTTTGAATATGTCCTCCCAGGATAGAATGATCTCAATCACCAGTGTATTGATACCCAAAACGCTAGTGTCAGCGAACCACGCAACAACAGTAAAGTACATGAAGAAATTTGTGCAGAAGAAGAAGAAGAAATTAGAAATTTTCGTAAGTAAAAAATCTGAAGAATAACATGTATTTTTAGGCAAGAGGAACTGGTTCCGAAAGTTTGCAACCTTTCAGAACAGTCATCTCCAACTAATTAATTGAAACGTTTTGGCCATTTAATTTTATTTAATTAAAAGTCAAAGCCAAAGCCAAAGCCGAGCGCGTGACGACGACGGCACCAGGGGTCCCTCTTTCCAACCCTTTTAACAATTAATAGAAGTGTTTCTCTATTTAAACTCTTCTATTTTCTTTCCACCACCGATGAGGGACAAATACCTTTTTACTAAAGCATAAGAGGACTTTTCAAGTTCCTCTCTTTTCATCTTCCCTCCATTTCCCATTAACTCTTGCTATATACCCAACAGAGAGTAAGCATATAAATTATGTAATTGATGATGTATGCTTGGTAAGGCTTGTTTACACAATTTTTAAGGCATACGGAGTTGCATAAATCAAGTGCAAGATTAGTTATCTAAAATTAAGATCATCTTAACATTTAATAATTAATATTCAACGTATAATTCTCATAAAAAAATATATATACTACTTTCCTTTTTCTTCTTTAGATCATATTCTCCCAACACACAAATAATATAGCAAAGATTGTTGTTTGAACATTTTAAAATTAACTAAAAGCACTTCATAATCACCAATAATATTAACATTAGAATATGCAAAAGGAAACTATAAGGAACAGAAGATTATGATATGCTTACTTTTCTCCATTTGTCTTTTTGAGAATTTGCTTCTCCATTTGCTATTTTTTCCCCACATGAAATGTACTTATGCAAAAAATGCATATTAGAGAAACTAACCACAATTCATAATTTTATCATTGGCCTAGTAGTTCTTTATCCATATTACTTGAGTCGAAAGATAAAAAATATATTAACTTCTTAAGATAATATATCTCTATTTATGAAGATAAATACTACTTAAATTGATCTCACTTATTAGTTGAAATAAGCAAAATCATATACGCAGACTTGATCATGTCAATCGATCCTCCTAACCTACATTCATATGCAAAAAGTTAGGCAATGCATACATTTTTACTCATGGAAGTTATAAATAGTTGATATATTTTGATAGAGGATTATCACCAATTGATCCAACTTGAACGATCTCATATCCAAGTAAATGCATTTAAAACAAATATTTTTTTGACAAAAATGATATAATGACAAACATTGTTGAATAGTTCTTTCTAGTGAATGTCAATAATGTATTTTTGGAATTCCTAAAATACAGATGCTTACCTAATAGAACCTTTAATGGAGGAAAATTGCTTACTTGTTTTGGACATTTCATCAAACACTTAAGTAGTGTAAGAAGTTGTTCCTCTAGATTCCATAAAGGCTTTTGAATACAACACCAAAATTAAAGCACATAGAGTACATCAATAAAACATGAAGAGGAAAATCAAATATGAACAAATCTCATCCCTAAACACCAAGCTGAAATGAAAAAAATAGAAAGCTAAAAACAACTTCAAAGGTTATTCTGTGATGATTGAACTGTGTAAAATGATGGTCTCCAAGAAAAAACCGAGGTTAATTCAGAAATTTTCTTTCCTTAATTTTCAACTATGTCAAACAAATAGATTCTAAAATTTCAAGGAGTTGACAATGAAAAAGAAAGAAGAACACTTTAAAGTACACGTGTCGTGTTTTCACATACAGAGCACGTGTTCAAAGGAGAAGGACCAAAAAATCAATATAGACGTTTCTATAGAAAAGGGGTAAAGTTTTCAATTTTCAATTTAGTACAATTAACAAAGCTTCTTGTACAACTCTGAAGTGCAGTGTTCGTACACCTACACTCTCACTTCTAAATGAGAGAATAATTTCAACATTATCGAGGTATTTGTATAATTTCAAACATTATTGAGGAATTTGTATAATTTCAACATTATTGAGGTATGTATATAATTTGTTTTGTGTATTTTTGGTGATTTGTATTTCTATTAAAATATTTCACATTATGTTATATATGATTTTATGGATTTAACATATCAATGTTTATTGCGGCTTTCTTACCTTTTTAGACCTTATTTGTGTGTGTGTATATAAGTCAATTTTTGACATATTTATTTATAAAGTTAAATATATCTTTATTTTTTTGGCATAAGTCATATTTGGTAAGAAATTATAATAAAATACAATAGCCATGATTTGTGGAATTATTTTTACTAACCTAAATTACCGCCTCTTTAATTAAGTGATGAGTCTAATTTGTATAAATTATTTTTTTAGCTAGATATACAATAACTACTGAAATTATAGCTACACTACATAATTAGGCAAATTGTAGCTAAGTAGGCTCATCATGTTTCAACTCTTAGCTATTTACGAAATTTCCTCTTTATTAAAAAAATTATGCCGATTGACAAACATTACTTGTGTATTGTTTAATACAACTATAGTTTCATATAATTATGAATTGTGGTTACAATTTAATGAAATTTTCTATGAAGAATCTTATATATATATATAAAGAACCCTAGGCCTGCCTACGTGGGCCACCACAAATCAGAATTCCCTTTTAATTCATTTATTTTTAAAACTGGCCTTCCCCTCCTCTCAGAATTCTTCACAACCGTCACCACCATCTTACAAATTAAGCCTCCACCAAATCGTCCATATGTATAAATATCAATCCCCCTTTGAACTTACTTAAACAAACTGATCGTCAAATAGGAATACCGGGCAAACTTAATCCTATGTATACTTGCATTGTTGCATGCATTAGTCTACCTTTTCTCGATAATCTTACGTTACCTTTGGTGATTTGAGTTAATCATTTTGTGTCTAGGGGTGGTACAATATAGATTGAATATCAATGTCATTTATTAGAGCTTTGAATTGATATCTAAAGTACACGTTGTTGGATTTTAAAAGGTATGAATGAAATATTCTGAGGTGCGACTTTCATAAAAAATTGTGAATATTATGAAAAGTTGCGACTCTTATGAAGAGTTGTGAATTTTATGAATTGTTGTGACTTTTATAAAGAGTTGAGACTTTTATGAATTGTTGTGACTTTTATGAAAGATTGTGACCTTTCAGAAGGGTTGTAACTCTTCCAAATAGTTTTGGCCTTTCCGATTAATCACAATAAACATTTGTTCACACTACTCTTTGTTCTCTAAAAATAGACGGATTTCCTCTCATTTTAAAACAGCAATTTTTTTGAACTACTACTTCTTCTCCTCCTCCTCCTCCTTCTTCACAATTAAATATTCGTGTACTTTGCTCCAGTTGAGTGGATCACGTACACAATTATTTTTGTATCAATACACTGGTGAATAGAATCATTCTATCGTGAGGGGATCTATTCCTTAAACTTCGGGTACTAGAGGGGAATAATTTCCTTAAGGGGGCACTGTGCATTCAGTGGGCTCAATTTTTTTATTTCTATTTCATTCTATTGTTACAAATTCTGATTTGTTATTTACAATCATTAATTTATGCATATGTTATTAATTGTTATTTTTGAGTAAATGAATAAAACTTTGTTGTTTATATTTATGCAGAGTATTGTTATAAGTATTTGTTAGCACATATTAAATAACACACGTAATTGAGTATTCACACAAGTTTTCTCTACTGCAATTGTTCAAGGTAAAAAAAAATCCCTTAAAGATCTATACTACCATCACTTGAAGAAAAAATTCAAAATTGGTATGCCATTGTAAGGACATAACGGCCTTGAAAACCTTATCGTACCTTGATGTGAAGAGTGAACCAACAATAGAAGACAAGATTAATAAATTTTTTACATGACTTCAATGATGTTGTGTTGGATTACCTGTAGAGGAATATGACTAGATTGGAGCCTTTTTTAATCCCATTGACATAGAAAACTACAAAATAAATTAATTGCTCATATTTTGTATGAAGTATGGATAGATTCTCAAGTTTACTGCAAGTTGTAAATATTTTTCTTGAAGTAATAGATGTATTTCTCGACACTGTAATGTCACGCTCCGAGCCTACACCCCTGGGCGTGACTAGCACTCGAGAACCATTGCTGGCCCCAAGCGAACCCTTGGCCTGGCTTAACTACTAGCGGAAGACTTACTTAACATAGAATAATCTCAAATGAAAGCTTTATCTCAAAAATGTCTCAAATCAAACAACTTAGAATAGTTTAGAAATAAACATTCACTAGCCAAAGAGGCAACTCAAATCTTAACATAAACAACTGAAAATGAAAAAACTCATGAACTAATGTCTGTCTATCTATCTATGAAGCCTCTAAAACTATGAGGGGTGTCAAGACAAGACCCCCGATCATCTAACAATTGAAATGACAAAATATAATAAAGGCATCCTCCGGAAGCAAAGAGACTAACCAAATAACTCTGGAACTCAACTGGATCAATGAAGCACTGAATGTTGATCCTGGTCACCTGTATCTGTATCATAAAAGATGCAGGTCAAATGGCGTCAGTACATGGAATGTACGAGCATGTGAGGGGAAATCTAAACAAGACATAAGCTTGAACTGGAACTGAAAAAAATACTTACCTCATCTCAACTCAACTCATTTCAATATAGAGCAGTAGTAAAGAACGCAGTATAAAGAAAACCTTTTAAAATAGTAGATAACAACCCAATGTATTTAAAAATACAATATACTCAGTTTGTAGGCAAGGATACAAAATAAACTCTATTTGTATATGAAAATACAAAATAAACTATGTGGGAGATTTTCTCACCGACAACCATCATTGTGAGCTATTTGATGATACTACGTCTAGCCCACGCTGCCAGAACTGTCCTATACTTTACCGGGGTACAAAACCTACTACTAAGTGAATCCACTAGTCTATGCTAAAAGCATTAAAGAATCATCTAAAAAGTATGACCCTTTCTACCCACGTGGGATATATGATTTACGAGGACTTTGAGTTATCTGAACTCGTCCCCATTTCGGTGCTCAATACTTTAACTAGATCATATGTTTAAAAACATAATTCTTTATGTGGTTTGAGATTATTACTAAAAAATCTTTCTCTTAAAAGATATGGTACTCAAAACTGCTCAAAAACTCTTTTGGAAATCGGTGTTTCCTCTAATCTTAAATGTGAAAATATTTACTCTTGGGAATACTTAGTTCCCATATATAATTTTAAATAAAATGAACTCAATTCTAATATTTCTCAAACTCAAGTGCTCAAGTCTTAAAACAAGTTAAAATGATTGTAAAAGACTTATTAAAATGACTTGGAAGAACTCTCAAGACTTGACTCTTAGCTCTACCTTGAATTTGAATTATGAATTCAAGGTTATGATTCATGTTATGAATGATTTCTAGTTATTTAGAAGTGGTTTAGAGTAGTTAGAATCAAAGGGGGGGGGGTAATGGTACCCTTTGAAAGAAATCAGACGGACTAAACGACGGAGAAAGGGTGGGGGCAGGCGACCCTGGCGCACTGAGTGTCATCAGTCCTTGAACTACTGAGCAGTAGTTGAGGTGACCCTACCTACAGAGTCTCTCTGCTGGCGCGTTGGTGGGACGACGCGATTGCCTTTGCCCAGAAAATCCCGACGAAAATTCTTACTCGTTTTCCAACCCAATTTGCCTAAAATCGAATGGTTTCTTTCCCAATCACTTAGATTCAAATACTCAATATTAGTATACGATAATCCACTAAAAACTACCCTCAAATTACTCAAACTTATCTCAAGAACTCATCAAAACCCATCCTAATTCAAGAACGGAAACAATACTTCAAGAAACTAATGAAGAACTCAAACTCTTCAACTTCAAGAACGAATTTTTTCTGAAAATAACATGATTGGTGTGTGGGTGAACGAACCCAACACTATGAGAACTCACATACCTCTTAGGATCGAATCCTTTGGAAATTCCGTAACAAAATTGTAAGAACTTGACGAACGCCTTGACGTTTCTCTTTTTCTCCTCTTCTTGAACTCCTCTCAAAACCCTAGCGTAAATTAGGATTTGTAAAACTGAACCAAATCAGTTTAGAACCCTAAATATTACTAATATTCATTTTAAGGTGATAGGGTAAGAAAAAGACCAAAATACCTCTCTTAAATTTGGGTAACTTTCCTTATCTGGACAAAACCCTCATCCGAACTCAAAAATTAGCAAACTTGGTGGCGTTGGTAAGAATATTCCAATACCTTTTATTTGATATCTTATGGGCCACCTAACTCATCCTGTACTGAAAGTTATGGTTGTTTGAAGTTGACCCAAACTCAAAACTTAGTATAACTTACCAATATTTTCAATTTGACTCTTTCTAACTTTGTTCTTTCTACGTTTAGCTCTTTTCTAAGGCGGGATGTTACAATATCTCCCCCTTGGGAACATTAATCCTCGAATGAGATCACTCTAAGTAGAACTAAGGGTGGTAACAATCTAACACCCAACTCAAACACCCAACATGCAATTCAACATAACATAGCACATCAATTAAAAGAGTGTTTTTCAAAAAACATTACCTTGGTCTGAAATTTCTCCGAGCTCAAAGAGATGTGGGTATATCTTCTTCATATCCTCCTCAGTCTTCCAAGTAGCTTCCTCAATAAACTGATTCCTCCGTAAAACCTTGACTGATGCTACCTCCTTGGTTCTTAACTTGTGAACCTAATGATCTAGAATTTGAACGGGTACCTCCTCATAAGATAGGTTGTCCTTAATACCAATATTTTCAGTAGGTATAATAAGCGAGGGATCACCCATACACTTCTTCAATATCGAGATGTGAAACACCGGATGGAGTGCTGCTAACTCCTGCGGTAGCTCCAACTCGTAAGCTACATTACTAATCCTCTTGGATATTCTGTAAGGACCAATATACCGGGGACTAAGCTTCCCCTTCTTACCAAATCTCATAACACCCTTCATGGGTGAAACATTCAAATAAACCCAATCATCCACCTCAAACTCCAAGTCTCTTCTCCTAACATCTGTATAGGATTTCTGACGACTATATGTTGTTTTCTACCTTTCTTGAATAGTATTCACTTTCTCTATAATTTGATGAACTAAGTCTGGTCCTATCAACCCAGCTTCACCAACCTCAAACCATCCAATAGGAGATCTGCATCTTCTCCCATAAAGAGTCTCATAAGAAGGCATCTTGATGCTACAATGATAACTATTGTTGTAAGCAAACTCTATGAGAGGCAAGTGATTATCCCAATTACCCTTGAAATCGATCACACACGCCCTCAACATATCTTCTAAAATATGAATTGTCCAATCTACTTGACCATCACTTCTAGAATTGTGTAGTAAATTATGCACCTCTATCTGAAATGATGGACACTGGAACTCCATAAAGTCTAACTACCTCTTGAAGATATAACTTGGCATAATCCTCTACTGAATAGGTAGTCTTTATCAGCAAAAAGTGGGCTGGTTTAGTCATTTGATCTACAATCACCCAAATAGAATCATGCTGTCTACGAGAACGCGAAAAACCAGTAATAAAATCTATATTAATCATCTCCCACTTCCATTCCAAAATCTCTATATTCTGAGCCATACCAACGGGCCTTTGGCGCTCTACCTTAACTTGTTGACAATTCGGGCATTTAGCAATAAACTCTACAATACCCTTCTCTATGCTACTCCACCAATAGCCTTCTCTCTAGTTGCGATACATCATTTTGGAACTTGAATGGATAGAGTATCTGGAGCTATGAGCTTCCTTCATGATCCTCTCTTGGAGCTCATCCACCCTTGGTACACACAATCTTCCTTGATACCTCACTATACAATCTCCCCCTTGTTCAAAAACCATCACTTTTTGCTTATGAACATTTGTCTTCAATTCAATCAAAATAGGATCCTGACCTTGTTTCTCTTTCATTTCTGACACAAATGATGATTCAACCCCATTTATCACCACCACTCCTCCTTCATTGGAACCCATAAACCAGACTCCCAATCGTGCAAGTTTGTGCACATCTTTGGCTAATTCCCTCTTGTCTTCCTCAACATGGGTCGTACTACCCATAGACAACCTGCTCAAGGCATCAACAACAACATTAGCCTTACCTGGGTGATATAGAATACTCATGTCATAATCCTTGAGTAACTCTAACCACTTCCTCTCTCTGATATTAAACTATTTCTGACTGAATACATACTGAAGGCTCTTGTGATCGGTGAACACATTTACATGAACACCATAGAGATAGTGATGTTATATCTTCAAAGCAAACACTACAACAACCAACTCTAGATCATGTGTTGGGTAATTCATCTCGTGATTCTTAAGCTGTCTGGAGGCATAAGTTATAACCTTGCCATTCTGCATTAATACACAACCCAGTCCAACTCTGGATGCATCACAATATATAACAAAACCTTGCATACATTTTGGTATGGTCAACACTAGGGCGGTAGTCAACCTAGTTTTCAATTCCTGAAAGCTTTTCTCACAAGCTTCAAACTATTGAAACTTAACTGTCTTCTGAGTCAACTCAGTCAAATGGGATGAAATAGATGAGAACCCATCAACGAAGAAATTCCTAATATCAGTTGGAGATATGGGTCTAGGCCAATTCTGCACTGCCTCTATCTTTTATGTGTCAACTCGAATTCCATCACTGAAGACAATGTGGCCTAAGAATGCCACAGACTCAACCCAAAACTCACACTAAGAGAATTTAGCATACAACTCTATATCCTTGAGAGTTTGGAGAACTATTCTGAGATGACTAGCATGATCTCTCTTATTTCTTGAATAAATCAGAATGTCATCAATGAATACGATAACGAACATATCCAGATAAGGCTTAAATACTCTGTTCATAAGGTCCATGAACGTTGTAGGGCATTAGTCAAACCAAATGACATGACCAGAAACTCATAATGACCATAACGGGTCCTGAATGTTGTCTTAGGGATGTCACTTTCTCTTACTCTCAACTGATGATAGCCTAATCTGAGGTCTATCTTAGAAAAACAAGTGGCACCCTGAAGTTGATAAAAAAATCATCAATCCTCGGAAGTGGATACTTAGTCTTGATATTAACCTTGTTAAACTGACGGTAATCTATGCACATTCCAAGAGAACCATCTTTCTTCCTCACAAATAAGACTAGAGAGCCCCAAGGTGAGACACTTGGTCGTATAAAGCCTTTCTCAAGAAGGTATTTCAACTTCTCTTTTAATTATTTTAACCAGTTGGAGCGATTCTATATGGCAGAATAGAGATAGGACAAGTATCAGGAAGAATATCTATACCGAAGTCTATCTCTCTCTCAGGAGGGACTCTGGGAAGTTTATCTAGAAAGACTTCTGGAACCTCAGTCACAACTGGAACTGACTGAATAGGTGTGTCTCAACACTATAGCCATTAACTCAGACTAAGTTATAGACACACCTCTTAGAAACTAACTTTCTCGCCTTAATGTATGAAATAAAATGACTCTTAGGCACTACTGAACTACCCCTCCACTCTATGACTAGCTCATTAGGAAATTGGAACTTAACTACTCGAGTTTTACAATCAACTGAGGCATAACATGCATGAAGCCAATCTATACCTAGAATAAAATCAAAATCTACCATGTCTAATTCGACTAAGTTACCCATGGTGCTCTTGTGATTGACGAAAATGACACAATCACGATAAACTCTCTCAGCTAGAATAGACTCACCAACAAGTGTGGAAACACTGAAGGGCTCAAGAAGTTTCTCAGGAAGAACATCAAAATTCATCGCAACATATGGAGTCACAAAAGATAGACTCACTCCTAGATATAACAAAGAATATACATCATAAGTAAATACTTTGATCATACTAGTGACAACATCTGGCAAATTCTATTGCTCTTGGTGACTGTTGATAGCATACAGACGATTTTTTCCTTCGCCTGTCCCTAAAGTAGCTCCTCTAGGTGCAGTTCTGTCTGGTGGAGCCGCTAAAGAAATCGGGCTCTATTGCCCCCATTACCATCACCTTATCTGTTCTTAGGGCACTCATGAAATGATCATTCTGACCACTCTTGAAGCAACCAATGGAGCCATCACGGCACACTCCTGAGTGGTAACTACCACACTTAGCACATGCATAAGTCTCATTACCTCCTTGTGCCACACTACCTTCAGACTGTGTAGGTCTAGCTCTGAAATTCTGTGAATTCTGATTCTTATACTCACCTATGCTCCTTGGTGCAGGTGCACTAGCAGATGATGGAGCAGGTTCCTTTTGCTTTTGTTGGAAAGATGACCGGTTTGCATTACTCTTATGCTGCCCGGACTCGTTCCAATTGTCTGTCACGACCCAGGGGTACCCCCTAGATGCAATACGACGTACAAGACTCTGAAAAGTCTTATACAAGCCTCATAGCATTCTTGAACATAAGAACATAGGAAAATAAAGTGGAATTTAAAACTTTTCTTTACAATCGAAGACATTTTTCATAAAAATCAAGCAGAAGTCTTTCTATACTTTGTCTCAAACCATCTACAACACTTTAAATAAACTTTGGGACTAATCCCATACAAAAGATCTAAACATAATTAAAAGACATAAGGGAACTAGTGGGTTTGTCCTCGAACTATGAGGACTCACCATATCTTCAACTCCAATCTCCTTAAAAACCTATCTTCCAAATATAGGACATCAAATCTCCAAAACCTACACTTTGATAAAAATGGAGAAATATGGGCTAGCACATAAAGTACTAAGTATGATCGCCATGCAAAAATCATGCTTAAAAAGGACATTTTCTTTGGAAATCATGCTTTATGCCAATTTGAGAAAACTTCATGAACATGAGTATAAGAGGAATAATATACAAACATAACCAACATACAAGTCATTTAATCACATTAGAACATAATCCACCATATAATACATTTCATTACATTAAGCTTTCACCTCAAGCAACCCCAAGCTACACTTTGTGCAATGTATGAATAGCGTCCAATACCACCATCCACACTAAGTACCACATTAAGGCCACCAAAAGTGAACTTAACATGCATTCTTTCAATCTTTACACCATACCCGTACATAAGAGACACAAACATTTCATAAGACATGACAATGAAGTAACTCATAATACAATCCAAGTATAGCATGGATCATTACATTTAAGCATATGAGTCAACATTTTTCATTAGCTTCATTTAGAGCACTTTAACTCATTAGCCATAAAGACATTAGAGAACTCACTATAGCCCTCTCAAAGCCTACTCGTGCAATGCATGGATGACATCCCATACTACCACCCACACTTCATAGAACTTCTCAAGAAACCATAATGCACATCTCACATGATGGGAATTAGCGTTTAACTGACATAGACCATGTGAGCTTGACATGGTATCCGGTGTCATATAACCCCACACCATAAAGAGGTGGTCTACTTGCCTAAGGTAGGACTGGTAATATTTTAGCTTAGGTGGATCCACTAGCTAATAACCTATGAGGGCACATAGTTATAGGATAGGAAGATGTTCATTGGATCCCTAGCCTAACATTGGGAGAGTTTCCATCTTACCATATCCACTCAGTGCTTAGCCTACATTCCCATAGATTATTTCATTCACATTATATTATTGTACTTGAGAAAAATGTCATTGGCCTATCGACTTGAGGTACATCATTACACATGAAAGGAATGCCATAAGCCTATCGATCTGTGGTTCATTATTATGATAGCTCTTGAGTCCTCATTAAAAGGAATGCCATAAGCCTATCGATTCATGGTTCCTCATTACATTATTATACACATGAAAGGAATTTCATAAGCCTATCAATTCATGGTACATTGATTCATTACGAAAGGAATGCCATAGGCCTATCAATTCAAGAATCGTCATTACATTAGTTTAGTTATGAAAGGAATTCCATAGTCCTATCGATTCATATGCATTAAGTCAAAACACATTAATTAGTCATTTATGAAAGGAATGTCATAGGCCTATTGATTCATATTCATTAAGTCAAGACACAATAATTATACAAAAAGAGGATGCCTTAGCCTACCAATTCAAAATGTTTAATTCAAGATCACATTCATCAATATAAGAAAAGGATGTCTTAAGCCTACCAATTCAAGATACATTAGTCCACATTACTTTCATTTATACAAGAATAGGAGGCCTATGCCTACCAATTCAAGATATAACATCACATTATAGAAACCCTTCACATTCTATCATCATCACTCATGAGTGTTAATTTAGAATATGCTTTCAATATTAACACAATTACATTCTAAACATGATCATTATACTTTCATTGAGATCACACACATATACTTCACATCATGTTCATACATAGATCCTTCATGAAATTGCCTTCCAAGGCTATACATCAATCACAACCCAAACATCTAAGATACTACAACATATAAAGGAATTAACATGATTCAATAACTAATTTACTAGAAACATAAACAATTCAACATACTTCCATGATTCAATCAATTCCCAATCACAAATCACAACTTAGGATTTTGGGGGAAAACATAGGTTCATAGGAGAAATCATCTTAATTCACCATTAATTCAACAATTCCATCTTAAATCATCATATAAAATCCTTTGAAAACGTTTTGGAATTGAACCCATGCATAGATTCAAAACTAGGGTTTTTGGGGAAATTTGGAAACTTGAAATCATCTTTGATAGGGCTCCTTGAATGAAACTTAGACAAGGATGAAGAATACCATACCTTTATTGATGAACTCCACGAAAAGTGAAGAAGAATGGCTGCTCATTGACCCCTAGACTTGACCTTGAACTTGCTCTTCAATTAAGTTTCTAGAGAGAGAATATTTGGAGAGGAGAGGTGGGTTCTAATTTGAGTGTTTGGAAATAATGAAGTCTAAAAGGGAGTTTAACACTTTTAAAACCCTTAAAATACTTTAATTAACCAATAATAACCGTCCCTCAACTTAACTAAACTTAAAATGAATTTACCATTTCACCCCCACCTTGGCCGAGCCTTAGATAACAAACTAGTTGCAATCCACGAACCACCAGGACCGTGGGTGGGTCCACGGGCCATACTGGCCAGTCATGGAATGGTTCTGCAACTCAACTTTTGGGAACTTGACCCACGGGGCGTGGATGGACCTACGGGGGGTAGGTCCCATCCGTGAGTCCTTCACGAATCGACAACTTTTTAGTTTCTTGGGATTTAGGGGGTTAGGCTTTAGGGTCCTCCTCAAGGACCCCTTGGGTGGTCCTTGGGGAGTCGTACCTTGACGTTTAACCCCTAAACCCCTCAACCTAAGTTTGGGAAGACATTAAACAACCTCAAACCCCATAAAAAACTCAAACACAAACTCGTTAGGAGTTTCACTTACTAGTTTTCTGGGTCGTTACATTATCCCCCACTTGGGAATATTTGTCCTCGGATGACACTTTAAACACATTAAGGGATTAACGACACAATAATAGCAGCCCATCATGCATGCAACATCATAAACAATGCACAAAACTAGGAGGAAACATCAACTCCATCTCAAACATACTCCATGCAACACAAGAAAGTAGGAACTACATCTACAAACTCATTATGCATCATAACTTCAACATTCTTCATTTCATTGGAGGAATTACCTTCTCCAACTCAAATCATGCTCATCATAACATCATTAGGCACATTATGCAATTTCTCTTGAAAGCACATTTAGGCATGTTCAATAATTCACCTCATGAAGAATATAGGCAACTCATACTAAATGCACATCAACGTGAGGAACATAAATCATAAAACTCATTTTCTCATTTAAACATGAATTCATCAAGAACATGCATAACATAAAGAGACCATGGAAACTCATAATCACACATGACTCCAAAACATGAAACAAGCCAAGAAGGAACTCTTGGTCTCAAGCTTGAATAGGAATAGAAGGAAAGAGATAAGGATCTAAGAACTCTCAACAACCTTACTATTCAACATACTCTCTCCCCCTTGGGAGTAAACCCATACTAAGGCTAACATGAACATAACATAGGGACCTTAACAAGACATTAACAACTTATAAGAAACCATCAACATATCGAAGCTTTTAAACTAGGAAGGTCCTCATTAAGCAACTCTTGCTCACAAACAACCTTACCAACACCACTCAAGGTCCCATATGAGTCTACCACACCGGGTCTAAACTTTTCAAACTCACTATACCTCTTAAGGTGAGAATATCAAGAAAGCCTAACTCATGAACATCAAGGACACTCAATGACCTTACCATCTAAGCACATTATCCCCCATTGGGAGCAAGCCTATACTAGCTCTTTTGAACGTCACTTCTTTCCATTCTAAGGTCGGAGCAAATCATCACCAAACCTTCAGACTCATCACACAAGATGATTCTAAACTAAGGTGAATTACATTTCTACGCTTCTAGGAATTTCTAAAACACCTTATTCATCAATTCTATCATGATACCTCAAAACTAATCATGACTAAGCCGGGTTCTACCATCAACTAATCATAAACATAAAGCAACCCATTCATACTAAAGACAACATTGCAATCTATCAAGTCACATTGCCATAATTGGCATCACAACCAACCTTTTTCTCCCTCGATCCTTGTAACATAAGCCTTTCAAGTGGTCATACCCTAAAGACCATCGGATAAGAAATAAGGGAAAGACATTATAGAGTTAAACTCTATGGCACGACTTGAAGAATGAAGAAGTGAGATTTTCCTAACACCCAATAGCCTCCTATTAATAAATATGGCGCACTTCACACTATGAACAAGACTCTACTAGATATGGTTTGAGACATCCTAAAACCATTCCCAAAACCTTGTGCTCTGATACTATATTTGTTACGACCCAGGGGTACCTCCTAGATGCAACACGGCGTACAAGACTCCGAAAAGTCTCATACAAGCCTCATAGCATTCTTGAACATAAGAACATAGGAAAATAAAGTGGAATTTAAAACTTTTCTTTACAATCGAAGTCATTTTTTCATAAAAAGCAAACAGAAGTCTTTCTATACTTTGTCTCAAACCATCTACAACACTTTAAATAAACTTTGGGACTAAGCCCATACAAAAGCTCTAAACATAATTAAAAGACATAAGGGAACTATTGGGTTTGTCCTCGAACTATGAGGACTCGCCATATCTTCAATTCCAAGCTCCTTAAAAACCTATCTTCCAAATATAGGACATCAAATCTCCAAAACCTACACTTTGATAAAAATGGAGAAATATGGGTTAGCACATAAAGTACTAAGTATGATCGCCATGCAAAAATCATGCTTAAAAAGGACATTTTCTTTGGAAATCATGCTTTATGCCAATTTGAGAAAACTTCATGAACATGAGTATAAGAGGAATAATATACAAACATAACCAACATACAAGTCATTTAATCACATTAGAACATAATCCACCATATAATACATTTCATTACATTAAGATTTCACCTCAAGCAACCCCAAGTTACACTTTGTGCAATGTATGAATAGCGTCCAATACCACCATCCACACTAAGTACCACATTAAGGCCACCAAAAGTGAACTTAACATGCATTCTTTCAATCTTTACACCATACTTGTACATAAGAGACATAAGCATTTCATAAGACATGACAATGAAGTATTTCATAATACAATCCAAGTATAGCATGCATCATTACATTTAAGCATATGAGTCAACATTCTTAATTATCTTCATTTAGAGGACTTTCATTCATTAGCCATAAAGACATTAGAGAACTCACTACAGCCCTCTCAAAGCCTACTCGTGCAATGCATGGATGGCATCCCATACTATCACCCACACTTCATAGAACTTCTCAAGAAACCATAATGCACATCTCACATGATGGGAATAAGCATTTAATCGACATAGACCATGTGATCTTGACATGGAATCTGGTGTCATATAACCCCACACCATAAAGAGGAGGTAGACTTGCCTAAGGTAGGACCGGTAAAATTTTAGCTTAGGTGGATCCACTAGTTAATATCCTATGTGGGCACATAGTTATGGGATATGAAGATGTTCATTGGAACCCTAGCCTAACATTGGGAGAGTTTCCATCTTACCATATCCACTCGGTGCTTAGCCTCCATTCCCATAGATTATTTCATTCACATTACATTATTGTACTTGAGAGGAATGTCATTGGCCTATCGACCTAAGGTACATTATTACACATGAAAGGAATGCCATAAGCCTATCGATCCATGGTTCATTATTAGGATAGCTCTTGAGTCCTCATTAAAAGGAATGCCATAAGCCTATCGATTCATGGTTCCTCATTACATTATTATACACATGAAAGGAATGCCATAAGCCTATAGATTCATGATACATTGATTCATTACGAAAGGAATGCCATAGGCCTATCGATTCAAGAGTCGTCATTACATTAGTTCATTAATGAAAGGAATGACATAGGCCTATCGATTTATATTCATCAACTCAAGACACATTTATTAGTCATTTATGAAAGGAATGCCATAGGCCTATCGATGCATATTCATTAAGTCAAGACACATTAATTATACACAAAGATGATGCCTTAGCCTACCAATTCAAGATGCTTCATTCAAGATCACATTCATCAATATAAGAAAAGGAAGCCTTAAGCCTACCAATTGAAGGTACATTAATCCACATTACTTTCATTTATACAAGAATAGGATGCCTAAGCCTACCAATTCAAGATATAACATCACATTATAGAAACCATTCACATTCTATCATCATCATTCATGAGTGTTAATTGAGAATATGCTTTCAATCATAACACAATTACATTCTAAACATGATCATTATACTTTCACTGAGATCACACAGATATACTTCACATCATGTTCATACATAGCTCCTTCATGCTATACATCAATCACAACCCAAACATTTAGGATACTACTATAGATAATGGAATTAACATTATTCAATAACTAATTCACTCTAAACATAAAAAATTCAACATACTTCCATGATTCAATCAATTCCCAATCACAAATCACAACTTAGGATTTTGGGGAAAAACATGGGTTCATAGGAGAAATCATCTGAATTCACCACTAATTCAACAATTCCATCTTAAATCATCATACAAAAGCCTTTGAAAATGTTTTGGAATTGAACCCATGCATAGATTCAAAACTAGGGTTTTTGGGGAAATTTGGAAACTTGAAATCATCTTTGATAGGGCTCCTTGAATGAAACTTAGACAAGGATGAAGACTATCATACCTCTATTGATGAACTCCATGAAAATTAAATAAGAATGTCTGCTCCTTGACCCCTAGACTTGACCTTGAACTTGCTCTTCAATGAAATTTCTAGAGAGAATATTTAGAGAGGAGAGGTGGGTCCTAATATGAGTGTTTGGAAATAATGAAGTCTAGAAAGGAGTTTAACACTTTTAAAACCCTTAAAATACTTTAATTAACCAATAATAACCGTCCCCCCAATGTAACACCCCGTATCCTAGATAGACCAAAAATGCAGAGTTTGAGAAGTTGCAGGTGCAACTTACGGTCATCATCCACGGACCGTAGATCAGACCACGGTCCGTGCTGGTGGTCCGTGGTTTACCACTGCAGGCCCTCCCCAGAACTCAGTCAGAAAATCGGCTAAGTCCCGACTCACGGACAGACCTACGGTCCGTAGATCAGACCACGGACCGTGGTCTGTGTCCGTGGATCGAGACCTCCTTTGCCCAGCCTCTGACACAAACTACGGTTGACCAGCACGGACCGTCATTCGATCCACGGTCCGT
>JAJOOO010011857.1:0-10448 GCA_029582685.1 Solanum piurae | reverse complement strand
TCCAAGTACACTTATGACTTATTTACATGTTCAGTATTACTCCTCATCCTTTAACCATAAAGAATCAGCCCTCTTAATCATCCACACTTAAAATAAAAGTAAAACTCATGGCCTCCAATCACTATCCCACCAGTTCCTTGTTAACGATGTTAAATTCCTTTATAAGCTCATAGTTTAAGTTGGTAGAGAACTAATTCCATAAATTAAAATAATATGAGCTCATATAACCAGCTACAACATATTCTTAGCGACTTAGGAATTTAATCAAACACTTGGTGAGCGACAAACTTTCAAGAACTATAATGGTCGCGTTCTCTATACCTCGCCTTCCATTTTGATGTAACCAGATTACTTCCCCAATACAATACCATTGACCCCTCATTTGGTCAAAACAACAGCCAACACAACCTTCTACAAACTCCCACCTCACCAAAACATCAAATACAATGGGTAAAACATGGACTCACGGCTGCCTATTACCGTCCCGTGAGTCCTACCCGCAAATTATACTTAAAGCATCCTTGGTATACTATTTATGAATATAGAAGAGGATTCATACCTATATAGCAAAGAAAAACAGCCCCTGCCCTTCTTTATTCTCCAAGAACAATAGTTTTTCCTTCAAGAAAATATTTAGCTAAGTATATCTATAGGTCTATGGAGAGGAAGACACTTGATTCTTGAAGAAACAAACTTACCTTAAGCTTTGATGGATTGAAGATGAGAAAAACTTGAAGAAATAACTTGAAACCAGTCCTTACACGTTCTTGAGTATATGAGAAAGTATATCCCAAACTTCTAATAGAAAAACAACAAGTTTGGCCGACTTTCTCTAAAGTGCCACATGTCCCGCAGTGATTGGGCAGTGCGCGCGTCTATCGTAGAATAAACGTAACTTTTTACTCCGATATCGTTTTAACGAGCGGTTTATTTTGCTGGAAACTAGACTCAAATACCTTCAATTGGATAGGTTTTAGGCCCTCTAACTTGTTATATATTAGGAGATATTCTCGTTCAAAGTCAGATGAGAAATGAGATCATTTGTAGTAATCCTCCACAATGAACCTTTAAACTTTAATCTTTTCTTTAATGATCTATTTGGCCTAAAACTTTTGTTTAACCCTTCAAATGATTAAATATAAGGGTTACATGGTATTCTTAACCATTTTCAATGATATACCTCCACCGATATCACATCTATGCATTGGTATTTACAAGTCGCAAATGTATTTTAAGTTACGGGATAGTACATTTCCCCTTCACATTTCATAAGCCTAGCTTGGGTCTGTCACCTCATGAATACTCCTGCTCTTCTATTCAACACTTACACTTGGTTATTTCCTATATAATGATACTTCATCACAAACTCCTTTCTAGCTATAACACACTCTATATCCTATGATGGAATTTTCACACCTCATCACTTCTTAGTCTACTCTTAAGGGAAAACTCTTCATTAGTAACTTATTAAGTGCATGACTATAGTAGCATAACTTGCCTCATCACTATCTTGCTTCCTTAGATTACGGAACCTCTGCATACTAACTCTGGGCTCTTTCACTACTACTGCTCATGATCTCGTAACTCATGTTACCTTTTAGGGTGAAAATATTACCCAAGATCTAAACATACTTCCTCATAAGGATCTCAACTAAAACAAGGCTTAAGGAAGAGAGTACAACTCACTTTTAGCTCAAATGCACGATTCATATGAACAGGGGTGCATTCTTCTCGAACTCAACACTTTATTCACTTACAGGCTTCTCTCAAGCACCTTTGGAGTCTCATGACTTTCTCAAGATTTTGCTAAGAGTAAATCATTGATAAAGAACTAAATTTGCTTTTCAACCACCGCTAGTATGAGGGTTAGTCGAATAGATATGAGAACGCACGAGTTAAAATTAGTCTCTATGACATAACTCTATTACACGATTAAGAGTATGGAATATGGGAAACTATTCTTAAATGTATATAGTCCCTCATTTATAGAAGTGGGGCCCTCACAACCATAAACAAGACCCTACTGGCACGGCTTCATAGACACCCTAGGACAATTGAACTTTGTGCTCTGATACCAAGTTTGTCACGACCCGAGCCCACACCCTGGATGTGACCGACACTCGAGAACCATTGCTGGTCCCCAAGTGAACCCTCATCCTGGCTGACTCAAGCGGAAGACTAACTCAAGCATACAAATCTTAAATATAATAAAATTCATTGAAACTCAAATAATTAACTCAGAAAATAATCGTATATTCAACTAGACAAAACTAGGCAACTCAAGTATTTAAAACATTTAACAAAATAAATGAACAGACTTCTGAAACTCTATTGTTTATCTATGAAGCCTTTAATTGACGAAGATGGAAGTCGGGACAAGACCCACGACATCCTAACAACTGATATAACTAAAAGTACAAGTGGAACTCTCTGAAAAAAATAGGCTCACCATAGCTAACTCGAACTACATGTGGTATCAACGAAGCGCCTGTTGATGATCCTGAGTACGCGTATCTTTATCATGAAATGATGCAGGCAAAATGGATCAGTACATGGAATCTACGATCATGTAAGGGGAATTCTAAACCATAAACATAAGCTTGAACTGGTGAAAAGAAACATACTTACATCTTCTCAACTCACTCAACTCAACTCAACTCAAAGAAACATAGTCCAATTAAACTCAGAGAAAATAAGCTCAACTCAATGATAAGATTTTCAACTCAGTGAATAACGCTCAACTCAACAATAAGATATTCAACTCAGTGAAATAAAACTCAACTCAACAATAATATATTCAACTCAGTGAAATAAGGCTCAACTTAATTATCAAATTCTCGACTCTAGGTACTCTACTCTAGATACTCAACTCTGGATACTAAACTCTGTATACTCAACTCTTTATACTCAACTCTGGATACTCAATTCAATATAAAGCAACAATACAAATGCAATATATGGAAATATTTTAAAATAGTAGAAAGCAATTCAGTGTATTGAAAAACACAACGGTAAATAAGTTTGTATGCAAGGATACAATATAACCTCTATTTGTATATGAAAATACAAAATAAACTCTGTGTATATAAAAATACAAAATAACTCTGTGGAAGTTTCTCTAACCGACAACCATCACTATGAGCTATGTGATGATACAACGTCTTGTCTCACGCTGCTAGGGCGGTCCTATACCTTGCTGGGGGTATAAAACCTAACTACTAAGTGGATCCACTAGTCTATGCTAAAAATCACTAAGGAATCATATAAAATTAATGACCCTTTTCTACCCATGTTGGCTACACAGTTTATGGAGACTTTAAATTATCTGAACTCAATTTCGTCCCCAAATCGGTGCTCAATACTACTCCCAAAATGTAACTAGCTCATATGTTTAAAAACATAAATCTTTCTGTGGTTTGAGATAATTACTCAAAAACTAGCTCAAAGGCTCTCTTGAAAATTGGTGTTTCCTCTCTTTCTTAAATGTGAAAACATTTACTATTTGGGAATACTTAGTTCCCATATACTCTTTTGAAGAAAATGAAATTCTTTTTTACTCTTACTCAACTCAGTGCTCAAGTCTTTAACATAAGTTTTAAAACAATTTGTAAAAAGAGACTTCTTAGAATAGGGTTCATGCCGAATTATGAACGTGAACGACTCAATTCAAGGTTTTCAATAATCATAGATAGAACTCAATACTCGAAACTCAAGAACTTCAATGATACTAATCATTTCAAGAATGCTCAACTTAGAGAGTTCATGTGGAATTATGAGCATGAACTACTCAACTCAAGGACTCCAAGATACTTCTCATCTCAAGACTGCTCAACTTATAGGGCTCATGCAGAGTTATGGGCATGAACTACTCAACTCAAGGACTTGATGGGTAACATGTAATAGTCCCATGATTAGGAATATAATCTCAAAAGTATTATGAACTTAATACTAAAGACCTAGAAGTTAAAGATACTACTCCTCTCAAAGATACTAAAATTATGGAGTTCATGCGGAATTTATGGGCATGAACGACTTGACTCGAGGGTATCCACAACTATATGGAACTCATGTATACGACTCTTCTCATTCTCATACTTACTTCCTCAAAACTTAGCTCAAATCAATAGTTGATCTCAAAGGATTCACAATTGAACTCAAAGACTTTCTTGAACTCTACTCTTAGCTCTCTCTTGAATGTGAATTATGAATTCAAGAGTTATGTTTTATGATATGAAGGATATAGTGATGATTAAGTATACTCACAAATACATTCTCCTCACTCTCATACTCACTTGCGCGAGTCTTGAAACAAGTTACTAGAAATTGTAGAAGACTCCTCAAAAAGACTCAAAGGGACTTTCTAAAAAATGTTTGAAAGAACTCTCAAGACTTAACTCTCAAATATACTTTGAATTTGATTTATGACTTCAAGGTTGTGATTTGTGATGGGAAAGATCTCGTGATGTTTAGGAGTGTTTTTAGATAGTTAAACATGAAAAACGATCAAGAAATCACTGTCTGGAAGCAAGTTTGCGACGCGGAGATGCATTTTAATATTAGGGCACGAAATAATTTTTGAACAGTGGGGTCCAAGATCTCTCCGTGATGCAGAGAGAGAAAGATCCCTTTTAAGGAACAGGTCCGTGGTGCGGACCTGGTACAAGTTTTCTGCCCGATTTTTTCTTCCTCATTTTCTAACCCCAATTCGCCTAAATTCGAATCTTTTTCTCAATTTCTCTTTAAATTCCGATACCCAATACATGTACACAAGAATCTAATCAAACACAAATCTAAAATTGATACGATTTCCTCAAGAACTCATCAATCTCATCTAAACTCAAGAACGAAAGCCAATATAAAAAACACAATTCAAGAACATTAAACCTTCAACTTTCTAGAACAAATTTAATGCTGAAATTAACATGATTGGAACGTGGGCGAACAAAGTCAACACTATGGAAGCTTTAAGACTCTTAGGGATCAAACCCATGGCGAAAATCCGCAACAAAACTCAAGAACCTCGACGAACGCCTTGATCCTTTCCTCTTTTCTCTTCTTTTCTCTTATTGAACTCTCAACTAAAACCCTAGGCGTATATTAGGATTATAAAACTGAACCTAATAAGATTAGACCCCTAAAACCTTACTAAAATTTAATTAAATCTGACTGGGTAAGGAAAAGACCAAAATACCCCTTACTATTTTGGGTAATTTTCCTTATTTGGACAGCCTGACTTCAAATGGGCATATCTCCCTTATACAAGCTCGAAAATTTGCAAACTTAGTGGAATTAGAAAGATAACTCAAAGACCTTTCATTTGATATTTTATGGCTTACCTAACTCATCATGTACTGAGAGGTATGGTCGTTTGAAGTTGACCCAACACTTAAAAGAACTTAGGAATGACTTGAATGAACTCTCTTTAGTTCTTCTTGGAACTTAAGGTGCTACATATAGTGACCTTAACACTCAAGAAATTTTTAATTCCTCGGTAAAAACTTACATTACTACGAAGGATGGTTCAAGTCTTACATCAAAAAATTTTCGGGGTGTTACAATATTCCCCCCTTAGGATCATTCGTCCTCGAATGACGGCTGGACTGGGTATGGAACTGGTTACTCTTACTATATTCAAGCTTAGTACTCTAACAACTTCATGGGCTCCTACTAACCAACTCCTTAACAAGTTCTCATTCTCTCATCATCTCTTTCATACCAAATAGAATTTCCCGCATCACTACTTGGAACCAACCAAGGGCTCTCATTTGAATTTTTCTCATAGTAAAACCTCATCCTTCTCATTTATAACCTTAGATGGAATTATCACACCATCAACATCACGATAAGATCATTAACCTTCTCTTTTTAACGTCACTTCACTACTAAAAGACCTCTGAAAAATTGTCTCTCATACTCTGTTGGACTCATTTCTATCTTGTTCTTAACACTTGACTTGATTTCTCATCTTATCATCTCCCCCTTAGGTTTAAAGCTGGAACTTGAAAGCTATGGACCTATTCCATCATCTCTAAACTGGTCTACATCCTCTTTTACTCTAACAATCTGGAGAAACTTATATCATGACTACCAAACTCTCCATAAGCAGGTACTAAGACCTCTTTCTATGGTGTTTCTTTTAACCTCTTCTGATTACATACCATCTCAGTACACCTCTTAATGCTCTTGTTACTCTTGTGACTTAGCCACACTTCACTGCCCTGATCTAAAGGTTAGGGTCTCTCACTTGTACCACTCATATTTATTACAGCTAATCACCTCAATTTCTCACCTACTCTATGTCAAGTCTTCTAGATCAAATCTCAAGACTAACATCATCACCCTCATGTTGCCATTCTTTTGATCATAACATTCATCTCAAATTCAAGCTTAATGTTTATTACTAAACCCAAATATCAATATGATTGCTCGCTTACTATACTAACTTACAACTATTAGATACAAATTCAGAAACACTTGTCCACTAGGACCTTATGACAAGTAGTCAATCCCTACCTCTTAGTTTGTACACTTACAAATTACCATCACATTCCACTTCACAACTTAAATACTATTTACTCACTTACTGCGCATTATCTCTCAAATAGTTCTATCCATCCTCTGAATACCATGGGGCTTTCCTGTCACACCCCTAGCTAGAAAGAGGCAGGCATCAAGGATATACACAAGCACCTGCTAAATATCTTACTAATCTCATGCCAAAGCTGAAGATTCATAAGCAGCGGAACCTATATGAAGACCCATACTAAAACATAGATAACAAAAGTGAGGCGTTGATGCTCCTGCAGAGCCAATATATTGTGGCCTATCACCTCTACCCTCCACTCGAAGCTTCGGACAATTATTTATCTTATGACCCTTAACTCCACACCCATAGCAAGTGATAGATCCATATCGACACTCTCCTAAGTGAGATCGGCCACAGTGCCTGCAAGTAGGTCGAGGTGGTAGTCCTCGACTAGAACCTTTTTGATAGTGGGGATTAGGTGCTCTCGAGGTCTGAGTCTGCTCTTGTCTGGGTCTTGATGACTGAGCTGAGGCACTAGCAATTGAGCGGTCTAGTGATTGAGCCTATCTGGGAGGACCTCTACTGGAGTAAACTCTAGCATCTCCCTGAAATATTCCAGCACTCCTAGCCCTCTTATTTTGTTCCCTATCTCTCTCAACCCTACGATTTTGTATACGGTCTTCTGTTTACTGAGCATGTGCCATAAGTCTTACAATATCCATATCCCGATTTAATGCAGCAATGGTGCAAGAGCCAATCAAATGATCCCTAAGTCCACCAATGAAGCGATGCATCCTTGCATTTTGGGTGCTAACCATCTCAGGAGAAAATCTAGCCAACTGAGTGAATCGCATGCAATACTCCCTGACGCTAAGGTTATTCTGTCGAAAGTTTAAAAATTCATCAACCCTCGCTTCCCTAAGCTCTAGTGGAAGAAAGTTCTCCATAAAGGCCTTAGAGAACTCCTTTGAAACTGTTGGAGGAGCATTTTGTCCCCTAGAGTCCACCCACATCTCGTACCAAGCAATGGCGACATATTTTAGCTGATAGGAGGCTAATTCAACTGCTTCAGTCTTAGAGATATGCATGACCCTAAGAATTCTATTGATCTCATCTATAAACCGTTGTGGGTCCTCTTTCACCCTAGATCCTATGAATACTGGGGATTCTTATGGAGGAAATCGCGTACTCTGGATCCAGCTGCATATTCTTGAACCGTCCTAGGTGTTGCTGCATTTTGTCTTCGGACCTGAGTAGCTACCAACTGAGTGAGAAACTTTATTACCCTTCTAAGATCTTTCTCTGAGGCACCTGGTGGCAGTACATACGGTAAATGAACTACCGTTGGTACTACTGGAGGTGTAGGAACTCCTATAGCTCCTTCTGTCATGGGAATCTGAGGACCTGGAAGCATAGGACATGACAAGCTCTGCTGACCACTGGTCTGATCACCTACTAGTTGGGACTGCTCTAAAATGGATGCCTTCTGAGTAGTACTATCAATGGACCTCGAGCCTTCTTTATCCTTATCCGTACTAGATATGATCTGAATCACAAATGAAAAAAGAGTTTGAGTCAGAATTAACTTTCTATGACTTAGCTGTATCGCACGATCTAGATTATGAAAGAAGGTCAAATTCCTAAATGCACATGTAGTCCCTAAATTATAAATATGGAGCGCAACACATTTATAATAAAGGTCCTACTAGACACGGCTTCATAGATTCCCTGGGACACTTGAACATTGGGCTCTGATACCAAGTTTGTCACACCCCTAGCTCGAAAGGGGCAGACATCAAGGATATACACAAGCACCTGCTAAATATCTTACTAATCTCATGCCAAAGGTGAAGATTCATAAGCAACAGAACCTATATGAAGACCCATACTAAAACACAGATAACAAAAGGGCCCGTTGGGCTACTTTACAACGGAAACATGACTAAGTCTACGAAGCCTCTAAAGAGTATGCCTCTGAGAATATGATAACTAGTCGGGACAGGGCCCCGACATACCCATTCTATTATATGTACATATGTAGCAAAATATAGACTCTAAATATTTGATAGCTCCAGGTAGAGGTGGAGCTTACCAACTGCTAAATTGGAAGTCTCTAGTCTACTGAAAATGCTTGTTGTCCTGAGTACCTGAGCCTGTAGTGATACAAATGAAACACCAAAATAATAGAGACGTCAGTGCATACAAAACATGTACTGGTATGTAAAGCAGACTGAATAACAAATAGACATCAAATATCATGATAGGCAAATCTGAGCATGTGTATGCAGGAGACATAATCTGTAACTGGAATTGTGACCAACCTCAATGGTCCTCATCGAACATTTCATGGCTTAGTCATTTATATATATTTAATCCCTATAATTTGCCTAAGTGATATCTTTACTTCATTATATCGCTTCATTGCTCTTTGTAAAGCTAACTGTCAAGGAATCACATGATGGCCTACTGATGACGATTAGTGAACCATGTATGGCATCTGTAGCCCACGGTCACAACCACGCGTGAAATCTCATAGTCTGGTAACGAGGTCTATCAAGGTACGCCCCTCACGGCTCCTGTATGGTCTTCCAGCAGGCCTGTATCAGTCAGGTGAATCCACGACGGGAAATTCCAGCTGACTATAACTGAATTTTTTACACAGAGTAGCGTCGCACGTAGTAGTGCTAAATATACCCACCCTACGCTGCAGAGTAGTCTATAATTCCAACTGCTTGTAATTATTTATAATAATTAATTCATTAATCACATAGCTCATGATACAATTCGCGATTACATTTCTTAGCTTGAGAATCATATATATGGTGACCAATGCACTTACAAACAGTCTGTGGCTGGCTGCTGTCTTTAAATTTATGCAACATGTACGCCGCTAACTTCTAAGAGTTCCAACTGTAGACAAATGTAGTTGAGTGAAACATATTGCTTCCTTGAAGAGTACTATAACTCTATAGGTTTAGGAGTCAACATGAGAGGGTTTATAAAATCTATAGTGACATTTATCGGAAGAACATGCGAGTTTAGGTCGTGCCTTAAGGGTAAAAGAGGTTTTAGCTTTACATACCTTAATTCGGGACTTATTATCTTAAGTCAAACTACTTTGCTGACAACTTTATCTATAACAAAAAATCATAAAAGGATAGTATAAGAAAGTAAGCAAGAGTCACAACAATGCCAAAAACACAATAATGGTTCGCGAGCGACAATCTCAATAATTACTATAGATGAATGGTGTATCACCACACCCTTCTCTTTCTCTACTTTCCAAGTACACTTATGACTTATTTACATGTTCAGTATTACTCCTCATCCTTTAACCATAAAGAATCAGCCCTCTTAATCATCCACACTTAAAATAAAAGTAAAACTCATGGCCTCCAATCACTATCCCACCAGTTCCTTGTTAACGATGTTAAATTCCTTTATAAGCTCATAGTTTAAGTTGGTAGAGAACTAATTCCATAAATTAAAATAATATGAGCTCATATAACCAGCTACAACATATTCTTAGCGACTTAGGAATTTAATCAAACACTTGGTGAGCGACAAACTTTCAAGAACTATAATGGTCGCGTTCTCTATACCTCGCCTTCCATTTTGATGTAACCAGATTACTTCCCCAATACAATACCATTGACCCCTCATTTGGTCAAAACAACAGCCAACACAACCTTCTACAAACTCCCACCTCACCAAAACATCAAATACAATGGGTAAAACATGGACTCACGGCTGCCTATTACCGTCCCGTGAGTCCTACCCGCAAATTATACTTAAAGCATCCTTGGTATACTATTTATGAATATAGAAGAGGATTCATACCTATATAGCAAAGAAAAACAGCCCCTGCCCTTCTTTATTCTCCAAGAACAATAGTTTTTCCTTCAAGAAAATATTTAGCTAA
>JAJOOO010011856.1:0-23564 GCA_029582685.1 Solanum piurae | reverse complement strand
AATAAATCTATGCCAAAATCTATTTCCCGTTCAGGAGGAATCCCAGGTAAGTCATCGAGAAAGACTTCTGGAAAATCCTTCACTAAGGGGACCGACTCCAAAGTAGGAATCTCGACTCAAGATCCTTGACCCTCACAATATGATAGAGACAACCCTTAGAAATCAACTTACAAGCTTTTAGACATGAAATTATCCTTCCCCTAGGAATGGAATTTCCTCCCTTCTATTCTAAAATGGGTTCATTAGGAAATTGAAACTTCACAATTCGGGTCCTACAATCTATGGACGCAAAACAAGCATGAAGCCAATCCATCCCCAATATAACATCAAAGTCTAACATATCAAGTTCCACCAAATCAACCAAAGTGACTCTATTGGGCAGTGATATGGGACAACCCCTATAAACTCTCAAGATCCTTGACCCTCACAATATGATAGAGGGAACCCTTAGAAATCAACTTACGAGCTTTTAGACATGAAATGATCCTTCCCCTAGGGACGGAATTTCCTCCCTTCCATTCTAAATGGGTTCATTAGGAAATTGAAACTTCACAATTCTGGTCCTACAATCTATGGACGCAAAACAAGCATGAAGCCAATCCATCCCCAATATAACATCAAAGTCTAACATATCAAGTTCCACCAAATCAACCAAAGTGACTCTATTGGGAAATGATATGGGACAACCCCTATAAACGCTTTTAGCAACTATGGAATCACCCACCGGGGTAGAAACCGAAAAGGGTTCATCTAAGACATCGGGAAGCATATCAAACTTCATTGCCACTAAAGGGGTTACAAAAGAGAAAGTGGCACCGGGATCCAACAATGCATAAACATTAATTGAAAATACTTGTAACATACCGGTCACAACATCCGGAGAACTCTCTTGATCACCTCGGGATTGGAGAGCGTAGAAGCGACTCTTCTTAGGAGCATCGGGATTTGGGCCACTTGTTTGTGCTTGAGCATTTTCCCTTCCTTGAGCCTTTAGCATAGGGCAGTCCCTCCTCATGTGGCTGCTCTTACCACAACCATAGCAATTACCCGTGTCAACTAGGCACTTGCCTTCATGTTTTCGACCACACTTTGCACAAATAGGCTTCTCAATATAAGAACCACCACCTCTGGCTTCTTGAGGCTTGAGGATAGACACCTTACCTTTGTTCACCCTTGGAGTGTTAGGAGGACCTTGGTTGGAAAACCGCTTTTTGAACTTTGGCTTATCTTGGATTTCAAACCTAACCTTAGAAGAATTTCCATCATCGACCCTTGACCTCTTCAATTCTCTACCAACTTGCTTAAGCTTTTGCTCCTCAATTTGTTCGGCATGAACCATAAGACGAGAAATGTCCATGCTTGGGATTAGCATAGCCGACTTACATTTATTCACCACAAGATCAGATACCCCCATAACAAATTTATTCATTGTAGCTCTAAATTTCGACATCAAAGTAGGAGCATGCTTGGACAATTGAGTGAATTTGAGTCCATACTTCTTCACACTCATACCCCGTTGACGAAGGTTGATGAATTCTTGCATTTTCCTCTCCCTTAGTTCCAAGGGGAAAAACCTATCAAGAAAAGCCGTTTTGAATGTAGCCTAACTTATTGGACCCTCTCTAATAGGCCTCCCCTCCTTCCATTGTTCATACCATACTTGTGCCACATCTTTGAGTTGATAGGTGGCTAAATCCGCCTTTTCTTGAGAAGACACACCCATAGCCTCTAGAACCTTAAATACTTCATCAATGAACCCTTGTGGATACTCTTCCACTTTGGAGCCAAAGAAAGTAGGGGGATTCATCCTTGAGAAATCCGTTATCCTAGAAGCGATAGTGCTAGCATTGGGGTTCACTTACACCCTAGCATCCCTAGCAAATTGAGTAGCCAACACTTGAGTCAAATTATGAATTGCCGACCTTATCTCAACATTAGACATAACCCCTTCTTCAATAGGAACTTGAGGGTTTTGAGAAGCTTGAGGGGGAACCGCCTCATTCACATTCTCCTCACCGGCCCTCCTTGCATTGTTCCTTCTTGTATTCATTGCCTATAATCACAAGAGAAGGATTAGAAGAAAAAGACTAAATAGAGTTAAGACTCTTAGGCACGACTATGGAGTAACAAAAGAGTGAAAGTTCCTAAGCATCTCGTAGCCTCCGATTCATAAGTGTGGCGCTCCTCACACCCATGAACAAGACTCTACTCGACGTGGTAACTTGTGACATGAATCCTACATTATTCTCAACCTTATGCTCTTATACCAAGTTTGTAACGACTCGAGATCACCCCTAGTCGTTACAGACGTATTCGACCTCGAAGAGGTCTTATACAAGCCCTTAGCATTCATCATGGCATATATCATAGAATAAAATCATGGAAAATTTAAAACTTTTACTTTGGAAGTTCAACTTCACTTCATATATGAAAAATAGAATCTAACTTCATCACAATGTACCATATAGACATAGAAGTATCGAAAATGGGACTTAGCCCTTGCATCAATAAGAATTCTTAAAATAGGAAAGTACAACAATGTCTTTCAACATAAGCAAAGGACTAAACATAGAAGCTAGATCAGAGGGTCTTGTCCTCGGACTTGAGGACTCACCGACTTGGGAAAGCAACTCCAAGTGTCTTGAGAAGTAAGCTTGAATCCTCAACTGCCCGAACCTAAATGTTTGGGGAAAAAGAGAAAATATAGGTTAATACAACACACATACTAAGTATGGCTACTATGCAGAAAAACCATTGAAACATGCAAAAAAGGACATTTTATTCAAAACATGCTTTTTACCAAGTAAATCCAATATGCACACAAAGTAAGCATCATAGTCCAAACCAACATAGTATCATCCAAACATGTAGACAACCCAAGAAATACTAGTGAAATGCAAAGAATAGAACCCGATAACCCTATTCAAAGCCAAGTATCACATTAGGCAACCTACTTCATGCATACATTCATATGATCATATTTTATCATAACTTACCATATTCATAATGATCATACATAACATAGCTTCAACATACATAAGTCATAATCATCATAATCATAAGAGAACACTACTAGGCCATGTAGAAACCCTTAATAAAGCCCTAGTAAGATTTTACACCTTTCATACCTTCATTTACTTTTACATTAGGGAAATATCACATTAACCGACATAGACCATGAGAGCAACATGGAATCCGGTGTTCTACTCCCACACCGAAAAGAGAGAGTTAACACTTGTCTAAGGTGAAACCATTCGTACATAGCTATCTAGGTGGATCCACTAATCTAAAGTCCTATGTTGGCACATAGTTAAGGGTCAAGGAGATTGCTTCTAGAAACCCTAACTTACTAAATGTGGAAGTTTCCATCTCATCAGACAACACATACCGTGGGTAATCCGGACTTTCTAAATGTGAGGAACCCCATGTGGGGAGTCGGACTTACTAAACGTGAGACCCCCATCTCATTTACATTCATAAGGTGAGGCTCTAACATAAGTCATAGAATTTTCGGGGTGTTACACCAGTAGACACTGACCAGAACCACGACCCACTTGACGGGCCATGGTCCCTTTGATGGTCCGTCATAGGGTCCGTGGTAGTCCCCCGTCAGATTTTAAGCGGGTCATTTTTGTATTTTCCCCTATGTATAGGACATCTAAACTACGTAAACTACATCGTTTTAACGAGTTTTAGCCTAGTAACTTAGTCAGAACTTACCAAAAATGATTATTCTCCCGAAAATCATAAAAATTAAAGAAAAATAAAAGAAGAAATAAGCGACATCCTCTCAAGAACTAGCAGAAGAATTTCTTCAGTTCCATCCCTGAAATCAAAAGATTTCTCTGTGAAATTCATCACCATTATGTGGGATTTCACTAGTGGGTTCCTTTCATCAACTAGGTCCCTCCAATTCAGTCAGATTCTTGATTCCTTATATCTTGCTTAGACCTAGGTTTTCTAAAACCGTAGATATTAGTTGTGATTTAGTTGTTATAGTGTTCTACTCAGATTATCATGTTTTCGTGAAATAGTTTCTTAGTTCTTTGCATGAAATTCAGAACCCTAGTTGTGTAGATTCTCTTAGTTCATTAATTACACTTGCTAGGTTAGTTAAACAGATAAACATGCTCCAGTTTTTGAATGTTACATTGTCAGTTCCTAAATGTTGCATTCTCATATTTGCATGTCAGAACATTGCGCTATCCAGTATTTTAGTTTTGTTGTGTCATATACATTTCTAGTTGGGAGTAGGCTTAGGACCGAATTGGACTAGGTTTCAGCGTACCCTCATAGTCCCAGAATCAGATTTAGTGATCACGCATGTAATGTCTTTATACCCCTGGCAAGGTAAATTGGGTCCTCTCGATTGGGCGTATACATCGGACTCAAAGTTTAGCTCACGTGGGTTTATGTCGGTTAATAGTAGCTCCCACAATCAGACTCTAGTGCATCTAGGTTTTAAGTTATACTACAATAGTCAATCTCATCATGTTATGTTAATAATCAGTACTTGGTCATTGCATTCAGTTAAGTTATTTTATGTTATAATTCAGTATTTACATTATTGTTCAGATTATATCATTTCTCAGTTATACTCTGCTCAGCTTACATAATTGTTTAGCTATATTTTATATCATGCATGCTCAGTACATTCCAAATACTGACGCATACTCTGCGCTACATCCTTTCATGATGTAGGTTCAAGTACTCAGCATCCACATCATACATACATCGGTTCCCGACCTATATTCAACAGCTTCAGTGGTGAATCCTCATACTTTGAGGACAATAGACATCTTTTTTCTCATTTTATGTCTTTCATTTCTGTTTTCAGTTTTGCTAGAGTTAGTTGGGGGCATGTCTCAGCAACTCTAGTCAGTTAATGGCTTTTTCAGACATATTATTAGATTCAGCTTTAGTGTTTGAGTGATCGTTCAGTATCACTAAACTGTTAGAAAGTTTTATATATATTTAGATCAGTATTGGGTATTCGTTATATTTCAATTATCTCACGTTTTAGCTTCCGCATAGTATTTCTTTATTCAGTTTTTTTTAGTATGCTTATGATATGTCAGCTTCAGGGTTAGCTTACGGTCACTCGTGGTCCTAGGTCCCGTGTTTACGTCAAGGGGTTATCCTTGGGGCGTACAACATTTCATCCACAGATGGATGGTCAGGCAAAACGTACCATTCAGACATTAGAGGACATGTTGAGATCTTACGTGATCGATTTCAAGGGTAGTTGGAATGATCACTTACCTCTCATAGAGTTCGCCTATAATAATAACTACCATTCCAGTATTCAAATGGCCCCTTTTGAGGTATTATATAGGCGTAGATGCAGATCTCTAGTTGGTTGGTTTGAAATAGGTGGAGCAGCATTGATTGGGTAAGATTCGGTTCATGAAGCTATGGAAAAATTTCAGCTCATCAGAGATAGACTTAAGAAAGCTTAGAGTCGACAAAATTCCTATGCAGATCTAAGGAGAAGGGACTTAGAATTTGAAATCGATGATTGGGTTTTCCTGAAGGTGTCACCCATGAAGGGGGTGATGAGATTTGGAAAGAAAGGAAAGATCAGTCCAAGATATGTAGGTCCTTACAGAATCCTAAAAAGGGTTGGTAATGTGGCTTATGAGTTAGATTTGCCAGCAGAACTAGCAGCGGTTCTCCAGTCTTTCACATTTCCTTGTTGAAGAAGTCTGTGAGTGATACAGCATCAACAGTACCATTAGAGAGTCTGGCTGTGAAAGATAGTCTTACTTATGAAGAGGTGCCAGTTGATATTCTTGACCGTCAGGTTTGTAGGTTGAGAAATAAAGAAGTCGCTTCAATGAAGGTTTTGTGGAGGAATCAGTTTGTAGACGGAGCTAGTTGGAAAACAGAAGCAGCCATGAAGGCCAAGTATCCTCACCTCTTTCCTTCGATTCCGTTTCAGCTTCAAGTAATAGTTCCTCTCTAGTCTCTCAGTTTACCCTTGCGTAAATCTAGTCTTAGCATCTTGTTCTTTCAGTTGTTCTTGCACTTTCAACATATTTACATGTTCTTGGAACTCAGTTCATTTAGATTTCAATTTCTTGTACTTAGTGGTAGGGATTGCAGCTCATTCCGTCCATACCCAGCTAGTTTAGACTTCATTCGAGGACGAATGTTCCCAAGGGGGAGATATTGTAACACCTCTGAATTCAGACTTGGACTTTGCAGCAGAAAATAGCAGAATTTTGGTGAACCAAGACAGGGTTCACAAACCGTGAAAGGAACCACGGTCTGTTGACCTGCCTGTGGCTCATGCTCACCCACAAGTGGTGGACCATGGGACCCTTCACGGGCCGTGGACTACCACAAGAGTCGTGGGGAGGCTCGTGGAAGTGAGACAAGACCAACCCAAATCTAGAATTTAGACCACGGAGCCCACCACGGGGAGTGGAAGGGTCGATCGTTTCTAAGCCAGCAAACCCCAGCCCAAGTGAAGAACCACAGTGACCTTCACGGTCGGTGGTCCTTCACACGGGCTGTTGTAGGGCTCTTGAATGGACTCCACAGAAACCAGTAGACACTGACCAGAACCAGGACCCACTTGACGGGCCGTGGTCTCTGTAACGGTCCATCATAAGGTTCGTGGAAGGCCCCCGTCAGATTTTAAGCTGGGGACCCTATGCATAGGACACCTAAACTACATCATTTTAACAAGTATAGGCCTAGAAACTTATTCAGAACTTACCCAGAATGATTATTCTCCCAAAAATCATCAAATTTAGAGCAAAAAGAAGAAGAAAGAAGTGGCAGCCTCTCAAGAACTAGAAAAAAAGTTTCTTCAGTTCCAGCCCCAAAATAAAAGGATTTCTCCATGAAATTTGTCACCAGTTATGTGGGATTTCACTAGTGAGTTCCTTTCATCTACTAGATCCCTCGAATTCAGTCAGATTATTGATTTGCTATATCTTGCTTAGACCTAGGGTTTCTAAAACCTTAGATATTAGTTGTGATTTAGTTGTTATCGTGTTCTTACTCATATTATCATGTTTTCGTGAAATCGTTGCTTAGTTCTTTGCATGAAATTCAGAACCATAGTACTGTAGATTCTCTTAGTTCATGAATTACACTTGCTAGGTCAGTTAAACAGATAAACATGCTCCAGTTTACGAATGTTACATTGTGAGTTGCTAAATGTTGCATTCTGAGATTTGCATGTCAGAACATTGAGCTCTCTAGTATTTCAGTTATGTTGTGTCATCTACATTTCCAGTTGGGAGTAGACTTAGTACCTAGTTGGACTAGGGTTTATCGTACCCTCATAGTCCCAGAACTACGAGCCCCAATAGGAGTACAAGTTCCTTCTGTGGGCATCAGATTTAGTGATCACGCCAGTCATGCCTTTATACCCCTAACAAGGTATATTGGGTCCTCTCGATGGGGCGTATACATCGGACTCCGCGTTTAGCTCACGTGGTTTTATGTCGGTTAATAGTAGCTCCCACAATCATACTCTAGTGCATTTGACTAGGTTTTCAGTTATACTTCAGTAGTAAAGTCTCAGCATGTTATGTTAGTAATCAGTACCTGGTTATTGCATTCAGTTCAGTTCTTTTTGGCTATAATTCAGTATTTACATTATTGTTCAAATTATATCATTGTTCAGTTATGCTCTGCTCAACTTACATATTTGTTCAGCTATATTCTATATCCTCCATGCTCATTACATTTCAAATACTGACGTATACTCAACGCTACATCATTTCATGATTTAGGTTCAGGTACTCAGAATCCAGATCACGCATAGATCGGTTCCCGATCCGTATTCATCAGCTTTAATGATGAGTCCTCATACTTTGAGGACAATAGACATGTTTTTTTTCATTTTCAGACTTTCATTTCAGTTTTCTGTTTTGCTAGAGTTAGCTGGTGGCATGTCCTAGCAACTCTAGTCAGTTAGAGGCTTTTTCACACATAATATTAGATTCATCTTTAGTTTTTGAGTGATTGTTCAGTATCACTAAACTGTTAGAAAGTTTTAAAAATATTCAGATCAGTATTGGGTATTCCCCATCTTCAGTTATCTCACATTTTAACTTTCGCATAGTATTTCTTTATTCAGTTGTTTTTAGTATGCTTATGATATGCCAGCTTCAGGGTTAGCTTAGGGTCACTCAAGATCCTAGGTTCCGTGTTTACGTCAAGGGGGTAGCCTCGAGGTGTGACATAATGCATGGATTCACATGAAATTAGTTGAAAAGCATGTAATTAAGTCCAAATCATCAAAATAAGATCATAATCAAGCAATTGAATCCATACAAATAGATCCCATGAGGAATTTAATGAAAACCCACTCAATTTTTGGGAAATTTAATTGGAGAATCGAAGAAACATTGGGGACTCAATGAGTGATTGGAATCCATTGATGAACTCCATTCATACCTTTATTGAAGCCCTAAGCAATAATGAGTTAAAGAGACTTGAATTTGAAGAACCCTAGTTTCTTCTTCTTTGATCTAGAGAGAATATTTTTTGGAGAAACCATGGAGAGACTTTAGGAATTTGAGAGAATGAATAAGTTGGAGGAAATTTCTAAGGGTGAAGGGTATTTATAGGGCCTAGATTTAGGGGTAAAATGACATAGCTTAGGTATCAAATGAATAGAAAAAGACCAATTACCCTTAAGAAATTAACTGTCGGAGTGATCTGCGGGTGCCACCTATGAACCGTAGAACATTCGATGGTCTATCCTAGTGGTGCGTAAATCGTGTTACTGAAGTCTAAATGCTTGTCACTTTCTACCATTGGTTCCTACGATCCATAGAACCTTCTACCCTTTGTAGTCCCTAACCGTAGAGCTAAAAGATCATTTACATGTCTGAGACCACTTCAGCATGACAAGTCCTCGTCAACAGTTACACATCCCATCTAAGCCCTCCGTAGACCCAAAAGTTCAACAAATTTTTCAACCACGTCCATAACCCTTCTATGACCACTTCCTATGGGGCATATAACCTTCTACAGACTGTCCTAGTGGTCTGTAGAAAACTTTAGAGATACAAAAAATCAAGTAATACTTAAGGCCATTTCTACGACTCTATTCTATGGACTTTAACAGTCTGTACCAAACTGGTAGACTTGAACCTGCAGTCAACTATGTAACCATTCTTTTTTCGTGGTGTTACACCTTTATTATGTTATGTGGACACTTGTGAGACTTGTGTTGTATGTTCAAAACCTTGAGGCAGTTGGATGTATACCTCCTCATTCAAATCACCTTGGAGGAATGCATTGTAAACATCTATCTGTTGAATACACCATCCTTTGTTAAAAGTCAATAAGGTCCCTGCCCTTGTTGTCACCATCTTCACTATCAGAGAAAATGTCTCCTAATAATCTAAATCTTCCTTTTAATTATACCCCTTGCCACTAATTTTGTGTTGTATCTCTCAATTGTCCCATCTGCCCTATATTTGATTTTATATACCCACCTGCATCCAATGACTTTCTTCCCAACAGGTAAGGAAACAATTTCACATGTGTGATTATTTCCTAACGCAGTTGTTTCAGACACCATAGTTTGTATCTATCTTGTATCCTTAACAACTTGAGGATAGGATTGTGGTTCATTTTTATAGGAGAACTTGGTCAAAAAACTGTAGTAATATGTAGATAGACCATCTTACATAAATGCATCAACAATGGGGTAAAGACAAGCATTGGTAGAACCTACGCCAAGACCTACGAACCATAGGTCAGACCTCCATTATTCAACTCCCAGTTGCCGAACGACGGCCGACCAGCACGGACCATCGGTCCAACCACGGTCCGTCGGTCTGGTCCGTCGATTGGTCCCGACAGTAGTTAAGTCAGGGGTCGTTTGGTCTTTTTCCTATGCGTTGGACCCCTAAACTATGTCTTTAACCCCCAGTCTTGGTCAGTTTTAGCCTAGTAAAACTAACTAGAACCTACCCTAGTCTATTCTCCCTCAAACAATCGATCAAACTTAGAGCAAAGTAGAGGAGAAGAGTCGACCAACCCTAGTTCAAGAACGCAGTAGGTTTTCATCCGTTTCAGCTCCAAAATTGAAAGATTTCTCCATGGAATTCGTCACCAGGTATGTGGGATTTCACTAGTGGGTTGTCTTCACCCATTAGGTCCCTAGAATTCAGTCTAATTCTTGATTCCCTTAATATTATCTAGACCTAGGGTTTATAGAATTTTAGCACATCATTACGAATTAGTTACTTTAATGTTCCTACTCAGATTATCATGATTGTAGTATCATTTTGCGTAGACTCTTTCATAAATTCAGAACTCTAGCTATGTAGTTCTTTTAGTTATGAATTACACATGCTAGGTCAAATATTTCAGAAATACATGCCTCATATTTAAATGTTTCATTATCAGTACAAATATGTTGCATTTGCAGTTAGCATGTTAGTATTTTTAGTTACCCAGTATTACATAAATTTAGTCATAAATTTTTAATTCCATAATCAGTTGGGAGAAACTTAATATCGAGTGGACTAGGGTCAGTCACCATCAAGTCCAAGAACTACATGCCCCGTAGATTGTAAGTCCCATTTTGTGGGCATACTTCTAGTGATCACACCATTTAGGTCTTTGTTTTGATAGATTTAGTCTTCTCAAATGTCTAATTTATGCTATAAACTGATGTTAGTGACTTGATTTACAGGTATATGGATTGAGGAAAAAATCAAGGACACTAACAGGCAAAAAGGAACCAAACAAGCTGAAGAAATGAAGAAAGGCAAGCCTGGTGATTGCCAAGGGCATTTGGTGAATCGTCAAGTGGCTATCAGACCGCCTAATATTCTAGTGTGCCAAGCACTAATGGAAAGAACCAAGTTGGTGATGAAAAGAAGCGGTCGACGGATCGCCAAGTAGTTCCGCGAAGCCAAGATAGATCGCCCAAAGTTATAGACCTTGAGGATGTTGAATGTCAAGGCAAAACGGCGATGGAAGATATCAAAGGGTGGCTCGCTGAGTGGTTCGGCGAGCCCACCTTACTTCACCAAACATTGCTTTGTGGCTTATTTTCGGCGACTATAAATTACATTTTGACCATTAATTTAGTATTGAAATTTTATGGAATTTTTATCAAATTTTTATATTTGACATCGAACTTACAATACTTTTTTAGTGTAGAACAATTTTCTTAGTAGACTTGAAGGGTTTGAGACTCAATTTCAAAATTTCGCAAGTGAGTTTTGAATTTTCTTCAAATTGGAGCATTGTAAAGCTTGAATTCCTTTTACCAAGTTGATGATTAATCGAATTGGTAACGACTTTTATCTTTTTATGATATTTGGCTAAAACCCCAATTCTTGGGGTGTGATCATGTGATTATGGGTTGAAATTGTTAATTACTAGTGTAAATGGTATTTTGAAATGGGTTTAATCATTAATTGTGGTTTAATTTATGAATTGTAGTAGCAAATGCAGTTCTATTTTAGTGTTGTTGCCTTGCTCGAGAGAGTGGTTTTAGAACTAAAATTATTGATTAATGATTTGTATGTATTGGGTTAATATGGGTTCAGCTCGAGAGAGTGAATCCTAAATCCAGTCCTACCCATCTTACTCGAGAGAGAAAATGCATTACCGTTTTGGGTTGTTCTTAATTGCTATGATTGTTGATGTTCGAGAGAAATCACTTGAAACGGGATAGTTGTTTGAGAGAGAGCTATATCAATTATAGTCTAGCCTACCAACTGATATTTAGTTGTATACTAGTATTTTAAATTACCCATGTATTGAAGTTTACCTATAATCGATCACATCCCGAGAATCTCTCTCCTTATTGTTATCTCATTATTATTTGACTGATTGTAGTTGATAATTTGAAAACCAAAAACCCCCATTTTTTATTCGTGTCACCCCATTTTATTTGATATGTCTTTTTCAAATAATATCTATTCCTATAGCTAGTTAGATCACATTTGTACTACTTAATCGAATTTGAACACGTACCGCTCCATGTGGGATTCAACCCCAACTTAATTGTTGCATTTTATACTAGTTAACAATCGTTTGCACCTAGATTTGGATGAGGTGTGCTTGAAACATTAATCAAAGGGTATATTGTGTCCTCTTGATGGGGCGTATACATCAGACTCCACATTTAGCTCATGTGGTTTTATATTAGTTATTAGTAGCTCCCCTACATTCAGATTCTATTTTATTGACTATGTTATCAGTTATAGTCAGATTTCAGTCTCAGCATGTAATAAACTTAGTCATTGCATTCAGTTAGCTAGTGTTCAGTATTTTTAGTACAGTACCATGCTTATCTTATATCATTGTCAGGTATATGCTTTGTTCAGTTACGATTATTATTCAGATTTACTCTATCCTTCATGCTCATTACCTTTCAATTACTGACGCATAGTCTGCGCTATATCTTCTCGTGATGTAAGTTCAGGTTCTCAGCTTCCAGATCACGCATAGATCGGTTCCCGATCTTCAGTGCAGAAACATCAGTGGTAAGTTCTCATTCTTTAAGGACGATTGACATGATTATATTCCTTTGCTTTTAGTCTTTAGTTTTTAGTATTTGCTAGATCTAGATGGGGCATGTCCCAGCATTTCTAGTTAGTAGAGGCCTTTTCCAGACATAGTTAGAATCAGCTTTAGAATTCAAGTTTGACTTTTCATTTGTTGTTAAACTCTCAATTTCTATACATTCAGACAGTTTATGGGTATTCCCCATCATTTCAGTTTTCATGATGATTTAGCTTCCGCACAGTATTTTCTTACTTCAGTTTATTCAGTATGCTTATGATATGCCAGCAGGGTTAGCTTAGGATCACTGATGATCCTAGGTCCCGTGTCCGCGTTCCTGGGATAGCTTTGGGGCGTGACAAACTTGGTACCAGAGCATTAGTTTTAAGTGGTCTAGAATGTCTTAAAAGCCGCACTAAGTAGACTCCTTTTCATGGGTGTGAAGTGTGCCATATCTAATGAGAGGGAGGCTACGAGGTACTTTAGGAAAACTTCACTTTCTTGGTACTCTTACTGTGCGTTAGGTATGATCCAAGTTCTCATTTCTAACTCACCGTTATCCATTTCAGATCATGTCTCCTCATAGTGCTTACAAAAGAAATGCTAATGCAGCTCCTCCAGTCCCAAATCAGGAAGTTTCAAATGCAGAGTTTTGGAAAGCTATCCAAATTTTGGCTCAGAGTGTGACTAACCAGAATAATCAGCAGGTTCTAGTTTCTTCAAATGCTAGTGGTGGATCAGTGGCATCTACGGTCCATGATTTTTTTAGAATGAATCCGCCTGAATTTTTAGGGTTGCAAGTTGGAGAAGATCCCCAAAATTTCATAAATGAGGTCAAGAAGATTTTTGGAGTGATGCAAGTGACTGGTAATGATAGGGTTGAGTTGGCATCTTACCAGCTTAAGGATGTGGCTTACATTTGGTTCACTCAGTGGAAAGAAAATAAGGGCATTGATGTAGTTCCTACTACTTGGGAGTGTTTTAGTGAAGCCTTCTAGACAGGTTTTTCCCAAGAGAGTTGAGGGAGGCAAAAGCTCAAAAGTTCATGAACTTGAGGCAATGTAGTATGTCAGTCCAAGAGTACAGACTCAAGTTCACTCATCTCTCTAAGTATGCTCCTCACATGGCTGCCGATTCCAGGCCTCAAATGAACAAGTTTCTGTATGGAGTATCCGACTTAATGAAAATAGAGTGTAGAAATGTTATGTTGCTTGAAAATATGAACATCTCTAGGCTCATGACTCATGCTCAACAGGTTGAGGGAGATAATCTTAGGGAACATTCTAAGGAGAATAAGAAGGCTAGGACAGACAACTATGAGTATTCTCAACAGAAATCGGGTAGTGGAAATGCTCCCAGGTTTAGCAAAAATATTTAGCCCCAGCACCTTCATCAGCTAGTGTTCCATCCTCCAGGTTCCGACAGGATCACAAAGGTAGGACATCAGACTCTAAGTCTTAGGGTAGTGTTTCAGGTACTAGAACCTACCCAACTTGTCCAAAATATGGTAAGAACCATCCGGGCGAGTGTCTTGCAGGAAAGGAAGGATGCTTTGGGTGTGGTCAGTCTTGTCACAGGTTGAGAGATTGTCCTTCTAAACAGGGTCAAGGAGGTAATAGTGGTAGAGCTCAGTCTACAACTGCAGCAGTGCCAGCAGGTCGTCCGACACAGCAGCGTAACTTATATGGTACAGGTGGCTGTCAGTGCCAAAACATGTTGTATGCTCTTCAGTCTCACCAGGATCAGGAAGATGGAACGTTATGAGTCTTTAACTTAGATGTTTATGCTTTTTTAGATCCGGGGGATACTCTTTCCTTTGTAACTCCTTATATAGCATTCAAATTCAATATTAGTCCAGAAACTTTCACAACCCTTGTCAGTCTCTACTCCAGTTGGTAACCCAGTTAAAGCTGGACGGGTATACAAAAATTGCCCTGTCACAGTTTCTCAGAAAGTCACCTCAACTGATCTTGTAAATTTAGAAATGGTAGACTTTGATATCATTCTAGGCATGGATTGGTTACATGCCTGCTATGCCTCAGTTGATTGTAGAATTACAATCATTTGTTTTCACTTTCTAGACGAACTAATCTTAGAATGGAAGGGTAGTAGCATAGCGCCTATGGGTCGATACATTTGTTACCTTAAGACCATACAGATGATTTCCAAAAGGTATATCTATCATCTAGTTCGGGTTAAGGATTCAAGCTCCAAAACTCCAACTCTTGAGTCAGTTCCAGTAGTCAATGAGTTTCCAAAATTGTTTCCATAAGATCTTCTCGGAGTTCCTCCCGAAAGGGAAATCAACTTCGGAATTGATCTTTTTTTAGATACCCAACCTATTTCTATTCCTCCTAACAGAATCGACTATTGAAGGTAGACCTCAGATCAAACAATCATCACCTCAGAGTTAGAGATAGTGACATTCCAAAAATATCCTTGAGAACTCGGTATGGTCATTATGAATTTGTAGTTATGTCATTTGGACTAACCAATGCTCCTGCAACTTTCATGGATTTGATGAACAGGGTGTTCAACCAGTATTTGGACTTGGTCATTATCGTCTTTATTAATGATATCCTCATTTACTCTAGGAATGAAGAAGAACATGCAACTCATTTGAGAGTTGTTCTGGAAACTCTCAAAGATCGCTAGTTATTTGCTAAGTTTAGCAAATGTGAGTTTTGGTTACAATCTATAGCTTTCCTTGGGCATATAGTATCTAGCGAAGGGATCCAAGTGGATTCTCAGAAAATAAAAGCAGCGAAACAATGACCCAGACCTACCACTCCTACAGATATCAGAAGTTTCTTGGGTCTAGCTAGTTATTACAGAAGCTTCGTGGAAGGATTTTCATCCATAGCTTCTCCATTGACTAAGTTAACTCGGAAAAAGGTCAAGTTTCAGTGGTTAGATAATTGTGAGAAGAGCTTCGTAGAACCAAAAACTAGGTTGACTACAACTTCAGTTTTGACTCTACAAGAGGGTTCAGATGGTTATGGTATGTATTGTGATGCATCTAGAGTCGGCTTAGGTTGTGTGTAGATGCAGTGAGGTAAGGTTATAGCTGATGCTTATAGTCTGCTTAAGGCGCATGAGAAGAATTATCCAACTCATCACCTTGAGCTTGCAATAGTGATGTTTGCACTTATGATTTGGAGACATTACTTGTATGGTGTTCACGTAGATGTGTTCACAGACCATAAAAGCCTTCAGTATGTGTTGAATATTCGCTACAGAAGATGGCTTGAGTTGCTCAAGGATTATGATATGAGTGTGCATTACCATCCTGGTAAGGCCAATGTAGTAGCATATGCTCTTAGTAGTTTATCTATGGGTGTTGTAGCACATGTTGAGGAAGAAAGAAAAGAACTAGCAAAGGATGTTTACAAGATTGCTCGCTTGGGAGTTCACCTTATGAGTATATCAGATGGTGGTGTAATAGTCAAGAATGGGTCAAAATATTCATTGGTAGCGGAGGTTAAGGAAAACGAAGACGGTGATCCGATATTGCTTCAACTGAAGGGTGCAGTCCATCAGCAGAGAGTTGAGGTTTTCTCCCAAGGGGGATATGGTGTGCTTCGCTATCAGGGTCGATTATGTGTTCCTAAGATGGGTGAGTTGAGACAACAAATTCTTGCAAAAGCCCATAACTCTAGGTATTCTATTCATCCAGGCACTACTAAGATGTACCGTGATCTGTGGGAAGTCTTTTAGTGGACTGACATGAAAAGGGATTTAGCGGATTTTATGGCTAAGTCCCCCAATTGTCAGCAAGTGAAGGTAGAACATCAGAAACTACAGGGTATGAATAAAGAGATCAACATTCCTACATGGAAGTGGGAAGTGATCAACATGGACTTCAATACAGGTTTGCCTCGCACTCGTAGACAGCATCACTCCATTGGGTGATAGTTGACAGATTTACTAAGTCTGCGCACTTTTTAGCTGTTAAGACTACAGATTCAGCGGAGGACTACGCCAAGCTTTACATTAATGAGATAGTTAGGTTGTATGGGGTTCCTTTGTTGATCATCTCAGATAGACGTCCTCAGTTTACATCTCATTTCTGGAAGTTATTTCAGAAAGGTCTTGGTACTCAGGTTAATCTTAGCACAACATTTCATCCATAGACGGATGGTCAGACAGAGCATACCATTCAGACCTTAGAGGACATGTTGAGATATTGTGTGATTGACTTCAAAGGTAGTTAGGATGATCACCTTCCTCTTATAGAGTTCATCTACAATAACAGTTATCATCCAACATTCAGATGGCACCTTATGAGGCATTATATGGGCGTAGATGCGGATCTCCAGTTGGTTGGTTTGAAGTAGGTGAAGCAGCCTTGATAGGGCCAGATTTGGTCCATGATGCTATGGAAAAAGTTCAACTCATTAGAGATAGACTCAAGACAGCCAAGAGTTACTAGAAGACCTATGCAGATGTAAGGAGAAGGGACTTGGAGTTCCAAGTTGATGATTGGGTTTTCCTGAAAGTGTAACCTATGAAGGGGGTGATGAGATTTGAAAAGAAAGGGAATCTCAATCCTAGATATGTAGGCCCTTACAAGATCTTGAAAAGAGTTGGAAAAATGGCTTATGAGTTAGAGTTACCACCAGAACTAGCAGCAGTGCATCTGGTCTTTCACATTTCGTTGCTGAAGAAGTGTATGGGTGATCCAACATCTATAGTACCTTTAGAAAGTGTGCCTATGAAGGATAATCTCACTTATCATGATGTGCCAGTTGAGATTCTTGATCGTCAGGTTCGAAGGTTGAGAAACAAAGAAGTCACTTCAATTAAAGTTTTGTGGAGGATTAAGTCTGTAGAGGGAGATACTTGGAAGCAGAAGCAGCCATGAAGGCCACGTATCCTCATCTCTTTCCTTCCGATTCCACTCGAGCTTGAGGTAATAGTTGCTCTCCAATTTTTCAGTCATTCATGCATAGTTTAAGTCTTAGTATCATGTTCCTTCAATTTGTACCGGCATTTTCAGCGTATTTGCATGTCCTTCGAACTTAGGTCAGTCAGAAATCAGTTTCCAGTGTTTAGTGGTATCGTTTGCAGCTTTGTTCCTCCATTTCAGCTAGTTTAGTCTTCATACCAGATTGCAGATTTCAGAAGATACATGTGCCACTGACGGGCTCCATCTATGGACCGTAGGGTGACCCACGGTCCATCCAGGTAGTCCGTGGATGGCCACTTGTAGCCCCTCCCAGAAAGCCCAGGATTTTTTTAACCAGGTCTGGACCTATGCCAGGACCTACGAGCCATCTAGGGCCGTAGGCAAACCTCCATTATTCAACTCCCAGAAACCGAACGACGGCCGACCAGCACGGACTGTCGGTCCAGCCACGGTCCGTCGGTTGGTCTTGACAACAGTTAAGTCAGGGGTCATTTGGTATTTTCCCTTTGTGTTGGACCCTTAAACTACATCGTTTAAACCCTAAACTATGTGGTTTTTGTCAGTTTTAGCCTAGCAAACTAATTAGAACCTACACTAGTCTATTCTCTCTCAAACAATCGATCAAACTTAGAGCAAAGTAAAGGAGAAGAGTCGACTAGCCCTAGTTGAAGAACGCCACAGGTTTTCATTCATTTCAACCCCGAAATCAAAAGATTTCTCCGTGGAAATTCATCACCAGGTATGTGGGATTTCACTAGTGGGTTCCTTTCACTCATTAGGTCCTTAGAATTCAGTTAGATTTTTGATTCCCTTAATATTATCTAGACCTAGGAATTCTAGAATATTAGCAGATCATTACGAATTAGTTACTTTAATGTTTCTAATCATATTATCATGATTGTAGTATGGTTTTGCGTAGACTCTTTCATAAATTCAGAACCCTAGCTATGTAGTTCTTTTAGTGAATTACATATGCTAGGTCAGATATTTCAGATATACATGCCTCAAATTTAAATGTTTCATTATCAGTACATTAATGTTGCATTTGTAGTTAGCATGTCAGTATTTTGAGCTATCCAGTATTACAGAAATTCAATCATAAAATGTTGATTACATAATCATTTGGGAGAAACTTAATACCGAGTGGACTAGTGTCAGTCACCCTCAAGTCCCAGAACAACTTGCCCCATAGATTGTAAGTCCCCTTTGTGGGCATTATTTTAGTGATCACGCCTGTCATGCCTCTATGACTCTGGCAGGATATATTGGGTCCTCTCGATGGGGCATATAATCGTACTCCACATTTAGCTCATGTGGTTTTATGTCAGTTATTAGTAGCTCCCCAACAGTCCGATTCTATTGCATTGACCATGTTATCAGTTATAGTCTGATTTCAGTCTCAGCATGTTATAAACTTGGTCATTGCATTCAGTTAGCTCGTGTTTAGTATTCCAGTATAGTATCATGCTTATCTTATATCATTTCCAGTTATATGATTTTTTTTGTTATGATTATCATTCATCTTTACTTTATATTGCATGCTCAGTACCTTTCAAGTACTGACGCATACTCTACGATACATCTTCTCATGATGTAGGTTTAGGTTCTCAGCTTCCAGATCATGCATAGATCGGTTCTCATTATGCAGTTCATCATCATTTGTAGTGAGTCCTCATTCTTCGAGGACGATGCTAGATCTAGCTGGCGAATGTCCCAACATTTCTAGTCAGCAGAGGCTTATTTCAGACATTGTTAGAATTAGCTTTAGAGTTTGAGTTTGACTTTTCATTTGCTATTAAACTCTCAGTTTCTATACATTCAGACAGTTTATGGGTATTCCCCATCATTTCAGTTTTCAAGATGATTTAGCTTCCGCACAGTATTCTCTTACTTCAGTTTATTCAGCATACTTATGATATGCCAACAGGGTTAGGTTGGGGTGACTCGTGATCCTAGGTCCCGTTTCCGCATCCTGGGGGTAGCTTCAAGGCATAACAAAAAACATATAGATATGAATTGAATTAGATTTAAGTATATGTGATGGATCATGACTAGAAAGGTTTGAGATTGAACCTTTTATGATGATATATGATTAGATTCACTTAAGAATAAAGCATGTGATTAGATTGCCTTGTAATCTAGGTATGTATGATGATTGTAAGAAGTAAAGCTTTGAGAGTAAGGCTTGTAGTAATGAATTTTGATTGCTAGGGCTTTGAGAGTAAAACTAATATAATGAACTATGTATGTTAAGGCTTTAGGAGTGAAGCTTATAGAATAATGGTAGACTACTAGGTAGAATTGTTGTGGAATGACTTTACCCACCTAATCTACCTTAAGTATGATTAAATGTATGAAGTGATAGAATCAGTTGAGCTATGGTGATATTCATGTCTAATGTTAGAATTCTATATATGATGATCAAAGGAAAGACGTGAACCTCGAGGAGGTAAAATATGAAATTATGCATGTAGTGATTTGAACTACTTGAATTATGATTATATCTATGTCTAATGTAGTCATTCTAGATGTGTTAATTTGATATGATATTTGACCAAGAAAGGGGCAAGATATGATATTGTGCAATTTTTATTAAGGTTATGTACATGCTTTAAGAACACTTTGAGAGTATAGTGTTTATGATCATGATCTAGTTGTTGTGTTGTTGAAATGTTATTCTCATATACACACATATGTATGAATATGACATGAGGTGAGTCATTTTCTCACAATATGATGATTCTAAGGTTGGAATACTAGTCTCACCTAATGAATCTATATGAAGACATGCACGGTGAAAGGTTATTCTCATGCATGATCTAATGAGCTATAGTATGAGTTATTTTGGATTGAGTGTCAATACATTCTTCTTTAATTATGAACTTAAGTCAAGACTTAATATGAACTCAAATGGGAATTATGCTTAGCACCGAGTGGATACTGATATGAGATGGAAGCCCTCACGTTAGTAGAGGTTGGGTTTCTAGTATTAATATTTTGAGACGGGAGCCCTTACATTAGTAGAAGTCAGGTTCCTAGAAGCAATCTCATGGGATGGAAGCCCTCACAATAGTAGAGGTCGGGTTTCTAGTAGCAATCCATGTGTGACTAAAGGTGAATGTTCCTTTGTCTACTAGAATTAAGTTAAGGATTAGATCAAAAGATGATAAACAGAGTGACTTGCTTAGTATGGGTGGGATTATGGGATCCTATCCATGCATTGCACGAGCTTGCCTTAAGGTGACTTATGAAGTGTTTCTCTTATGTTATGAAGATTTAAATATGGACTATGCTTATGGACATGTTGTATCTCCTATGTTTATGGATTATGCCTTATGATGACTTATGCTTATGTTATGTCTATGTTGGAGATTATATTTATGTCTTTTGATGAATAACACTTATGTTATGCTAGCTATCATATTTAGTACATTATGTACTAACGCATACTCTTGCCTACATTCTTATCAAATGTAGGGTTTGGCGATATTGAGTTTGTAACACCCGAACACTAATAAACTAAACTAGAGCTTGACGTGAAGGTTAGAGTCTTAGAAATGGCTTCTTGTACTTAGAATGAAGAGTCTAGGGTTAGAACATCAAGGTACGAATCCCCAAGGGTAAACCAAGGGTCCTTGATGAGGAACCTATGACTACCCTAAAAGCTGCCAAAAAATAGTCCACCCATGATTGGGGACTCATGCCCCGTAGAGGGGTCCACACCTCGTGGATGGCCTCATGGGTCAGGGTCCCAAAACTACAATTTCATACCACCACCCACGGATTACCAGCATGACCCATGGGTCCACCTACGGCCCGTGGGAGTGGTCTCATGTGTGAGGCAGTGTATAGGCTTAGGCGGCTAAGTGAAGGGTTAATGGAACTTTCCAGAACTAATTAGTAATAAAGTAATGTCATTTTATATTAGTTCATGCCACCTATATAAAGCTATTAGACCCTTAATTTAGTGATTCCAAATCATTATTTCAATTCACCAAAAGAGACCCAATTCCCTCCAAGATATTCTCTCTCTAGAAAGTGAAGAAGAAAAAGAAGAAGAAGGGTCAAGCTAGGTCAAGACTCCATTGTTTCAAGCTTTCTAAGCTTTGTAATCAAGGTCTGATGGCTTATTCATTCATGGATCCCTTTCATCTATGAAACCCCATGTTTCCCCCAATTGTGAAGATGAATCCCCAATTCTAGTTAAGGTTCCTTCCTATATTGTGGGTATTGTTGTATGTTGATCCAATTGAGTGGATAATGGTTGTTTAATTGAATTACATGATTTTAGTATGATTATACATGTATTCTTGATTAACCTAAGATTCTAGGGTGAAATTGATTTAGTTTGGTTTTATGCCATGAAAGAGAAAATTAAGGGCTTAGATGTGACCTTATAAGATTGATGAACTTCTTTGTGAATTGTTTGAGATTAGAGAACCTTTAGTCACACATGAATATACTTGTAGTAATTGAACTATTTGAATTGTGATTATATCCATTTCTGATATAGTCACTCTAGATGTATTGATTTAATAAGAGCTTTGACCCTTGAAAGGGCAAGATATGATATTACGCATGTTTTATGAATTTTAGTACATGCTTTAAGAATACTTTGAGAGTAAAGTGAATATGCTCATGATCTAGTTGTTGTGTTGTTAGAAAGTTATCCTCATATACACAGTTATGCATGAATATCATATGATCTGAGTAGTTCCCTCACAATATGATGATTCTAAGGTTGGAAGACTAGTCTCACCAAATGAATCTATATGTAGACATGGACAGTGAAAGGTTATTCTCACCCATGATCTAATGAGCTATAGTATGAGTTATGTTGGATTGAGTGTCAAGACATTCTTCCATAAATATGAACTTAAGTCAAGACTTAATATGAACTCAATGGGAATTATGCTTAGCACTGAGTGGATATTGTATGAGAGATGGAAGCTTTTACGCTAGTTGAGTCAGACTTCCAAGGAAAGATTTTACGCTAGTTGAGTCCATCTTTCCTAATGGGTTTCTTCTACGCTAGTTGAGTTCGGGTTCCTAAAGTATGTATCTCATGAGATGGAAACCTTCTACCATAGTTTATTCTGAGTTTCTAGTAGCAATCTCCTTATCCCATACCTACGTGCCATCGTAGGTTACTGAGCTATTGGATCCACCTAAACTAAGAGTATGGTTCTACCTTAGGCAAGTAGAGCAACCCTTTTTCGGTGTGGGGTAGAATCCGGATTCCATGTTAAGCTCACATGGCCTATGTAGGTTAAGGCTAATTCCCACAACAAGAATATGAATTATGAATTATAAATCATGGTTACTCAAGAAGCTTTACTTAGCATGGATGAGATTATGGGATCTTATTCATGCATTGCACAAGTATGCTTTGAGGGTAGTTATGATATGTTTCTTTTATGTATGATGATCTATGTAATGAATATGCTTATGACTTATGCTTATGATGTATGTTTTGATAGATTATTGCTATAGTTGCCTTCCATGATATGATTGACTAAAGGTGATAGATTCCCTTTTCTATGAGAAATAAGCTAAGGATGAGATCAAAGATGATAAGTATGTATGATGGCCTAGGATGGTACTTAGTGTGGGTGAGATTATGGGGTCTCATCCATGCATTGCACAAGTATGACTTGAAGCTACATATGAAGTGTTTCTCTTATGTTATGAAGAACTAATTATTGACTATGCTATGAAAATAAAGTATCTCCTATGTTGAAGGTTCATGCCTTATGTTGACTAATGCTTACATTATGTCTATGTTGGAGATTATGCTTATGATTATGTGGTTATCTCTTACGCTTATAGTGTATGTCTTATGATGATGTCTCTTATGTTTATGATTTGTGTTATCCTCTCTTATGATTATGGTATATGTCTTATGTTAACTAAGGCCTCTTATATGCTTATGTTGATGATTTATGCTAGCCATCATATTAAGTACATTATTGTGCTAACGCATACTATTGCCTACATTCTTATCAAATATAGGGTTAGGCAATCTTGAGTTCCATCTTTGAGGCTAGGTTCTAAGTAGGAGCAAGGAGTTGAAGATTGGTGAGTCCTCATAGCATCGAGGATAAAGCCACCATTTCCTTTATGTCTTTCTTTTAAATTTAGACTATTGTATGGG
>JAJOOO010011855.1:0-21357 GCA_029582685.1 Solanum piurae | reverse complement strand
TGTTTGATGTATTGTATTGATATATACCTGATTTTAGTTTTGGTATAGATATCATGGTGGCCTCGACGGCCCAATCAGGACTTCTGTGCTAGTTGGCTATTTATTTATATGATATCCTGGGAGTAGTTGTTTCTTTTATAGATTAGTTGGCAGGGGCCTTGCTGGCCGATGACTTAATTTTAAGCTGAGATATACTTGTTTGATTTCTTGATTGCGTGTGGCTGCCATGCGCTAGTAGCAAATGGTTCAGCAGGGTTGGCTCGGGCCTGAGTTTTGGCATTAGGAGCCAGTTGCGCCCTTGAGTTTGGGGTGTGACACTTCCACCCCTAATCCTCATACCATTGACTTAAATGTATCCAACGCTCTTTATGCCAGCACTTCCTACCAAACACCACCACCATTACCAAATCAGAACCAAGCACCTAACACTAATAATTCCCAAATCTTCACACCAACCCACCAAATCCCACCCCCATTCTCCAATAATCCACGTGTTTTGCATAGCCAACCTACATACCCTTCCGTAACATTCCAAACTCCACCAGCCTATATAATCCCTGAGCCATGTCCTAGCTTTCCTGTTCAACCGGAGCTGGATCACTATGAAGAAATGGAGAAGGACTGGAGGTTGAGAGAAGAAAAGCGTGAACAAGAAATGAATGTTATGAAAGATGCCATCTCTGAGGCAGTAAAAAGTGTTCCATCTTCGAGGAAGATAACAGGACTTGAGTATGAGGATCTTTGCATGCACTCTGACTTGGAAATACCCGAAGGTTACAAAATTCCAAAATTTGAAACCTTCAATGGTATTGGCAATCCCATGGATCACCTACGAGCTTATTGTGACAAACTTGTGGGTATCGGGAAAAATGATGCATTGATTATGATGTTGTTTAGTCGAAGCCTCAGTGGGGAGGCATTAGAATGATTCACATCTCAAGAACTTCGTCAGTGGTCTACATGGGGTCTCTGGCCAAAGATTCCAGTTTAATGTCGAAGCTGTCCCTGACAGATATTATTTGGAAAAAATCAAGCAAAAGACCACGGAGGACTATCGTGAATATGCGTGTTGCTGGAGGAAAGAAGCTGCAAAGGTACAACCTATGATGACTGAAAGCGAAATAACCTCTGCTTTAATTCGAGCTCAAGAGCCCGAGTATTATGGAAAGATGTTGCCCATTATGGGACAGAAGTTTTCGTAGCTGATCAGAATGGGAGAAGCCATAGAGGATGGCCTCAAGTCTAGAAAAGTTACAAGTTTCACTGCTTTGCAGGCCGCCAACAAATCCTCACCATCCATGGCCACAGGATTTGCTAGGAAAAAGAAAGAGGACGTGTATGTTGTATCTTTTAGCCCGAGGCCAAGGCAGCAAAGGTATTTTGGGTCTGGTTCTGCCATTGGAAACTCCAACCGATTCCCTACCTCAAATATCTACCCACCATCTCCACAAGCTCCAATCCCAATCTACTATGCACAACAGAATTACCAAGCACCATCGCCTATCTACCAAAATCAACCACCAACCTACCAAAATACACTACCAAATCACCAATCCAATGCACCAGTCTACCAAAATCCTGGACAAAACAACCCAAATGCCAACAATATACCCCGCCCTAACCTCGAAAGAAAGCCTCCTAGAATTTTCACTCCTTTGGCAGAAACACGTACCCAACTCTTTGAGCATCTAAGAGCGGCAGGATTGATTCAACCAGTAGACGCAAGGACAATTAATCCCACAACAAAGTTCTTTCGAGCGGAACAAGTGCTTACCATTCTGGAGGGGTAGGCCATGATACAGAAGGATGTATCAATCTGAAACATAAGATTCAAGACTTGATCGATAACAAAGTCATCACTCTCCAAACCCCTCCCCCCAATGTCAACCTTAACCCATTGCCGAATCATGGAGGAGATACCATCAACATGATTGAAAGAGACGAAGATTGGCTTGCTAATGGGACTATCGGAGAAGCCAATGTCCACTCACTGATACCAACAGTGGCCTCATTGACCATAAAGGCCCGTCCAGAGTTTGTGGTAATAACTGCACCTCATCAGGCATTCGCTTTGGCAAAAGAAAGAAGCAATGACCAACCCAAAGAAAAGTTTGTCGTGCAGACGGCAACCGTGCAAGGGATGACACATTCTGGAAGATGCTACATCCAGAAGAACTAACTCAAGAGAAATGAAGAAAGGAGAACCAAAAAAGGCCGATCACAGAGGGTGAGGCTGAAGAGTTTTGGCGAAGAATGCAGCCTAAGGAGTATTCCATTGTCAAGCATTTGGAGAAGACTCCTGCTCAAATTTCTGTTTGAGCTTTATTAATGAGTTCTGAGTACCATCGAAAAGCACTGTTGAAGGTACTTGATGAAGCATATGTACCGACGGGAACAAGTGGTGAGAATCTGGCCACTATGGTTAGCCATGTCATTGGGAGTCACCAAATCTCTTTTCGAGAAGAGGAGTTATCAATCGAAGGAGTGATGCACAACCGTGCCTTATATATCACCGTCAAATGCAAAGACAAGTTTGTAGCGCGAGTATTGATTGATAATGGCTCAGGACACAATATATCCCCATTATCAACCCTTACTCAACTAAATTATGATGTAGGAAAAATTTGTCAAAGTCGCATGAATGTAAGGGCGTTTAATGGTTCACAAAGAGAAACCTTTGGGGAAGTAGACTTGTGTATCCAAATGGGGCCTGCAGAATTTGTCACCGAATTCCAGGTGATGGGTATATCTACAAGCTACAACTTATTTCTAGGAAGACCATGGATCCATGCGGTCGGAGCAGTTCCATCCACATTGCATCAACTTTTGAAGTTCATCTGGGAGGACCATGAAATTGTCATTCATGCTGAAGGGAGTGACCGTAGTTACCCTGGTTTTTGCATTCCAGTTATTGAAGATTCCTCTCAAGGTACTTACTTTCACATGGTGGATATAATTAATGTTGCTTTTGAAGATGCGACACCGCAAGTACCAATGTCGTCGGTGTATAAAATGTTTTCTACAACTATGCTAAGGAGCGGTTTTGAACCTGGGTGTGGGTTAGGTACGAATTTGGATGGCATATTTGAACCTCTTCCTATCCCACTTCAAAATTTCCGCTTTGGCGTCGGTTATACCCAATAGAGGAAGAATTGTTTGAAGCAGAAACAAGGAAGAAGCAGGACTGTGATATACCGAAGCCTATTCCAATATTGTACCAGTCATTTGTTGATAAAGCTTTAGAGCCTGAGATTGATGGTCTAGTGGAAGCGATGGGAAGATTGTTTGATGAAGAAGATTGTGCCGTGATCTCGATAGAATGCACCACAACACCCACCATCCGAGATGCCAGACCTGGAGAGATGCTACAAAATTGGATAGCCACTCCAATTATGATCCATCGAATGGCTTGGTAGACAAACACAAGATTTGAAGTTTTATTTTTGAAAATCGGTGTTGTTCGGACAAGGCCCGAAACCACCATTTATGTCACTTTATTTTTCATCGTAATGTTTAAAAAGGAAATGACTCATGAGTCATGACCAAAGTTTGTGCACCTTTTTAAAATTCCAATGAAAGCCTCGTTTATTTTAAATTGATTATCTTGTCATTGCGTATTATTCTCCAAAAAATACATTTAAACTCGTTCTATCTAACATGGTTGATTTGTTGTTCTTTTCAATAAAAATGTATCTAAACCTGCCAATGTCATGACATGTCACAAATACGGTGAACCAAGTAAGGTCGATGAAGATGAATGTGAAAAATATGATGAGGAAACTATGATGCCTGAACACCTTATCGAGGACTTGAGGCAACTTGAGGACGATAAAAAGCCCAACCTGGATGAAACAGAGACAGTAAACTTGGGAGATGACGAGTCAGTTAGAGAAACCCGAGTCAGTGTCCATTTGGCAGCAACAAAAAGAGAAGAATTGGTCAAGCTGCTCAGACAATACATCGATGTGTTTGCATGGTCTTATGATGATATGCCAGGATTAAGCACTGATATTGTTTCCCATAAGCTGCCCATCAATTCAGAGTACTGTCCAGTAAAGCAGAAAACCAGAAAGTTCAAGCCAGATCTGAGTTTAAGGATAAAAGAAGAAGTCATGAAGCAGATTGAATCAAAAATCGTTGAAGTGACCCAATATCCCACTTGGCTGGCTAACATTGTTCCAGTGGCGAAGAAAGATGGAAAAATCAGGATATGTGTGGATTATCGGGATCTCAACAAAGCAAGTCCGAAAGATAATTTCCCCTTACCGAACATCCACATACTCATCGATAATTGTGCTAAGCATGAGCTTCAACATTTTGTGGATTGATTTGCGGGATACCACCAGATTCTAATGGATGAAAAAGATGCAAAAAAAATAGCATTCATCACACCTTGGGGAGTCTACCATTATCGATTGATGTCGTTCGGCCTCAAGAATGATGGAGCCACTTACATGAGAGCTATGACCACCATTTTCCATGATATGATCCACAAAAAAATTGAGGTGTATGTGGACGATGTCATCATAAAATCCCGCGAGAGTTCGGATCATCTGACACACTTGGAAAAGTTTTTTAACAAGTTACGTAGGTATGATTTAAAGTTGAACCCAGCCAAATGTGCATTTGGAGTACCTGCAGGGAAGTTGCTCAGATTCATAGTTAGCAGAAGAGGTATCGAGCTTGATCGTTCTAAGATCAAGGCAATTCAAGACTTACCTCCTCCAAAGACTAAGAAGGAAGTAATGAGTTTTCTGGGGAGACTGAATTACATTAGTCGATTCATAGCTCAATCAATGGTGATATGTGAGCCCATATTCAAGTTACTACGAAAAGATACACCAACCAAATGGACAGAAGAATGTCAGAAGGCTTTTGACACCATCAAGAGTTACCTTTCGAATCCACCAGTATTCGTGCCACCACGTGCAGGAAGTCCTTCGCTATTGTATTTATCAGTCTCTGACAATGCATTCGGGTGTGTGTTGGGACAACACGATGAGACCGAAAGAAAGGAGAAAGTTATATACTATTTGAGCAAGAAGTTCACATCCTATGAGGCTCGTTACACCCTCTTAGAGAGAACTTGTTGTGCTCTGACTTGGGTTGCTAAGAAATTGAGACATTATCTGTCAGCTTATACAACACATCTCATTTCGAGGATGGACCCACTCAAGTACATATTTCAGAAAGCAATGCCCACAGGAAAGCTAGCAAAGTGGCAAATGTTATTGAGTGAGTTTGATATTGTGTACATGACTCAGAAAGCAATCAAGGGGCAAGCCTTGGCCGATCACCTTGCTGAAAACCCAGTAGATGAAGGATATGAACCGCTTAGAACATATTTCCCTGATGAAGAAGTATTGTTTGTAGGGGAACACATATCAGAATCATATCCTGGGTGGAGAATGTTCTTTGATGGAGCAGTAAACTCTATAGGATCAGGAATTGGAGCAGTGTTGATATCTGAATCGGGGCAACATTATCCAGCAACAGCAAAGCTTAGATTTCGATGCACTAATAACATGGCTGAGTACGAAGCATGTATTCTTGGCATTAGAATGGCTTTTGACATGAATGTTCAAGAATTACTGATAATTGGTGATTCAGACTTGTTGATTCATCAAGTTCAAGGAGAATGGGCGGTGAAGAATCCTAAAATCTTACCTTACGTACAATTGGTACAGAGATTATGCAAAAGATTTAGGAAGACCGAGTTCAGACACACACCGAGAATATAGAACGAGCTTGTTGATGCCCTTGCAACCATATCGTCTATGATACAACACCCAGAAAAGAGTTATATCGATCCACTTGAGATAGTTTTAAAAGAACAACCAGCACATTGTTCACATGTGGAAGCAGAATGGGATGGGAACCCATAGTATATCGATGTGAAAAAGTACTTAGAAGCTGGCGAATATCCGGAAAAAGCAACAAGTATTCAGAAGAAGACAATCCGAAGAGTGGCAAACAACTTCTTTTTGAATGGAGAGGTTCTTTATAAGAAGACACCCGATCTGGGATTACTGAAATGTGTGGATGCTGCAGAAGCCACAAAATTGCTTGAAGAAGTGCACGTTGTAGTGTGTGGGACTCACATGAATGAGTTTACATTAGCAAAGAAAATCTTAAAGGAGGGATACTTCTGGATGACTATGGAAAATGATTGTGGCTGATTTGTCCAAAAATGTCATAAATGCCAGGTACACGGAGTTCTGATCAAAGTACCACCCCACGAGCTCAATGCGATGAGTTCCCCTTGGCCATTTGCAGCTTGGGGCATAACTGTTATTGGGCCAATTGAGCCTGCTGCCTCAAATGGTCATAGTTTCATTTTGGTCGCCATTGATTATTTCACAAAGTGGGTCGAAGCTGCCTCCTACAAAGCTGTGACGAAGAAAATTGTGGCCGATTTTGTTCGCAATAATTTGATATGTCGTTTTGGAGTTCTAGAGTCTATCATCACAGACAATGGAGCAAATCTGAATAGTCACTTGATGAAGAGATATGTGAACAATTCAAAATTACCCACCGCATTTCAACTGCATATCGCCCTCAAATGAATGGAGCTGTAGAAGTTGCTAATAAAAACATCAAGAGGATACTGAGAAAGATGATTGACAACTACAAATGTTGGCATGAAAATTTGCTTTATGCTTTGCTAGGTTATCGCACCACAATTCGAACCTCAACTGGAGCAACTCCTTATCTATTGGTATACGGAACAGAAGCAGTGATACCAGCTGAAGTTGAGATACCATCTTTAAGGAATATTCAGGAAGCTGGATTGAGCGATGCCGAATGGGTTCGTGACCGATATGAGCAGTTAACATTGATTGATGAGAAAAGAATGAGTGTTGTTTGTCATGGCCAGTTGTATCTACAGAGAATGACTCGTGATTTCAACAAGAAAGTAAGAGTTCGAACATTTGAGGTAGGCCAATTGGTGTTGACACGCATTTTCCCTCATCAAGAGGAATATAAAGGGAAATTTGCACCTAACTGGCAAGGACCGTATGTTGTCCACAAAGTACTATCAAGAGAAGCTTTGGTTCTAACAGAGATGGACGGTAGAGTGTGGCGAAAAGCTATCAATTCAGATGTTGTCAAGAGATACTACATTTGAAAGATGATACTTCTTTCCTTCATTTCCTTGTAATTGCAGTTTGCTTGTAATCATTGCCGCATTATGTTTTGAAACATTCCCCTTGAATTTGAACTACGTCCGACCTGAATTCTCGAGAATGAGATATGTAGGCGGCCTATGTCGGCCTCGGTCGTTTCCTTATCAAATTTTCTATTTTTGTCACTTCTCGAGATGGGAACTACGTTTGACCTGATTCCTGCCTCAACGGGATACGTAGGCGCCACAAGGGTTCGGTCATATTTCCAATAAGATTTCCATTTCCCCTTATAATGGAAACTGGACAGAATTTTTGAGAGGTCTTCAAAAATTCTACAAAAAGAGTCATTTCCTACAAACAAGAGTCAAATATCATACTGAAATGTGCAATTGGGAATAATTTGGAGGAGATCTCAAATTCAAGACTCCCGTGATCATCATCAGATTTATTTTTGAAGCATCTGACTGGGACAGAATTTTTGAGAAGGGCCTCAAAAATTCCATCAAGGATACTCGAACCTTCGAAGTCAACTTCAATCGCCTCAAATTGACGTGTTCTTAAAGGTTTTAAGTTGCCATCAAACTACCTATCATGTCAAAATCTGAGACAAATGGTTTTGTTCGTGTCGTGCATGTCGTGACAATTAATTGGCAGAGATTTTCTTTAAAACTATTTTTCAAAACTTTGTACCTAGCAAATGTTTTAATTTAGATATGATCTTGTCTTTTTGTCTACTGCGAATCATTGGATCTACCCAACAAAGTTCCAGAGATAACGAGACCAGGAGCAAGGCGACTTCAACACAGATCAGTGTTCCAAAACTAACATGGTTTTGTGGATGCAGGGTATAATAAGATCATCAAAGGAGCTATATTTATCAACAAACTAGTTCAGGAGAACAAAGCCAGCGAATATCAATTAGTTGCAAGATACCGATAAGAATGATGTTATGGTCAAAAAGTACCTATCATCATATCAAATATTGATGAAAGACGACGTTCATAGTCATTCATATTTCAAATTGCCAAGAGGGCCATCATATTCAAACTGCCAAGAGGGCCATTCATATTCAAATGCCAAGAGGGCCATTCATATTCAAACTGCCAAAGAGGGCCATTCATATTCAAAATTGCCAAGAGGGCCATCATATTCAAAATTGCTAAGAGGGCCATCATATTCAAACCGCCGAAAGGGCCATTGCATATTCAAGCCGCCAAGAGAGCCATTGCATAATCAAACCACCAAGAGGGCCATTCATATTCAAACCGCCAAGAGGGACATCGCATATTAAATTTCCGAGAGGGCCATTCATATTCAAACTGCCAAGAGGGACATTCATATTCAAATTGCCAAGAGGGCCATTGCATATTCAAAATGCCGAGAGGGCCATCGCATATTAAATTGCCGAGAGGGCCATTCATATTCATATTGCCGAGTAGGCCATCCTATACAAATGCCAAGAGGGCCATTGCATATTCGAATTGCCGAGAGGGCCATCCTATTCAAATATCGAGAGGGACATCATATTCAAACCTCCGAGAGGGCCATCATATTCAACCATCAAGAGAACCATCAACATATTACATCAGTTTATTTTACTACTTCAATATCAAAAGAAGAATACATTGAAAAATTATATTGAAAATATAAGATACGAGCTTTATTTGCTTTACGTCAAACAGAAAGAAGTAATCATTAAATATTTGAGGAGAGAAACTAAGGGGAAAATGGTAAATGGCACTCTCTCTTCATTTGAATTATATTTCACACTAATGAGTTTTATCTTAGTCTTTGTCGAGAGCATCCGAGAGGATGAATACTCAAATCAAACCACAAGTGCGGATGACATCAAAAGAGATGCAGCACAACGTGGAACTTTTTCTTAGCAGCGAACTGGAACATAGTCCAAAGAGGAGTATCAAACTCTTAGGACGCGAGCTGAGGAGCGATTTCCACCACAATCAAACCACACCCCTATCAAAAGGCATGTGGGCATTTCCTTAGGTTTATCAGTTCTAATTTCGCATCCGGAAAATTTTCCACTCTCACCGGAGGCAGCTTTCCAATCCAAGTGACAATGCTCCAAGAGTGTTGGAAATTATGTCCGTGTAAGTTCTTAATTATGGGTGTGAAGCGCGCCACATTCATAGATAAGAGGTTGCAAGCCTCCTTTTTTATACTCAACTTACTTTGTCGCTTTTCCAGAGCCAAAGGTTATCTTAGCATAAGAGATTTCCTTTTTCAACCGATCGAGTCGAACTACAAGCAGCCTGATTCCCTAAGTTAAGGGATATGTAGGCGGGATCAGTGTTGAAAACTCGGTTGTATTCCAACATCCTCTCTCAAATCTTATTTTCGAGCGTTCCGGTCTCTGCATAATTTGATTATCGGGTTGCTCTTGAATTCCTTCTTAATCGTGCGTTAAATCAAACGTATCGAACTAGAAGTGGCCCGAATTCTCATATAGCTCGAGATATGTAGGAAACTCGATACGGGGGTTCGGCCATAATTCCTAAAGCACATACCGAAATTCCCTTTCCTAAAGATGAAGATGTAGTCGGTCAAAATTGAACTCGTCAATATCATTTACCTCGAATTTCTTTCATCAATCCAAGTCAAACGAGGGACAGCTGTTGACACCCAATTTTGGACCTCCACAATATCAATTAATCATTGAGCTTCTTCAATTCCTAACGATTAAAATAATTAGTTTTATAAAAATTTCAGAAATAAAATAAAATAAACATAGTTCGCAAGTTATTTTAATTAATTTTGTAACTTTTTTTTAATATATATGTTTTATTAGCTATGTATATAATTAATGCATTTTATGAGTATTCAAAAAATCATCTCGAAAAGATTTTATATTTTAAATACTTTATTAGCAAGGGTTATAATTTTGAATTAATGAATTTTATGAAATTCAAAATACTTTCAAGTTATTTTTAGAGTAATATTATCATTTTTAATAATTTTAATAATTTTAAATAATAAATATGTATATTTTTTTACAATCACGTTATTTTATAAATATTTGAAATCATCACAAAGATTTTACATTTTAGTTAAATATTTTATGACTTTAAGTTATAATTTCGAGTTAATTGGTTTTTAATTAAACTAATTATTTTATAATAGAAATAATTATTATATTTCGTTAAGATTAAAAAGCTCGTTAATTAATTAATATTAATTCATCTTATTTAAATTTTAACCGAATTTACTAATTAAATTAAATTCGGCTAATTTCTTAACCACACATGGCAAGTTGATCCTATTACCAATCTAAACCCAATTCAAAATCGATTTTGGGCCAAATTTCCTCCAACCCATTCCAACAATAGCAATACAATGCCATCAGTAATAGGCGACCCATCCTCAACATTCAGCAGTTCATTTTCACTCCATCCGACCCAAGCCCATTTCTTCGCCCAAAATTATTCACCCTTTCGTTCCTCTATTCACACGAGAACAACAACAGCAAACGCGTACAAACAACGCAGCAGCAATAGCCATACCCTACGACCCCTATACTTGTCTTCTTCACGTGACCAAGACAAAATCAAGACGCTTTAGTCCGGCAAAATCGGAAAAACTGCGAACCCATAACCCTCGCCTGCAGCGTCCAACCACCCTCACGCCCCTTTTACCCCTTTTTCTGGGATTTTCTGAATCCCTTCATTGTTGCCCCGAAAAGAAACGGCAGATTCAAATTCAAACGAATTTTACCCCCTAAATCACCCCAACTTCCCCTATAAATGATACTTTACATTCAAGTGATTGGAACAAGTTTGGAAATTGGGAGAAAACATGTTCTAGAGCTTGGTTCTTTGGCAATACTCATTTTTTACATTCAAGAATTTAAAACAATTTTCTAATTCTAAGTTCTAAGAAAGGTTTCGTCTGAAGTTACTTTAAAATTCTTGGTTTGCTGCTCGAATCGAAGTTGTGCGAGAAGTTCTCTTGCTAGTCGTCTCCAGTATCGCTGCACCGAAACATGTAATTTCTCCTCTCCTTTCTATAACTTAATCTTGTTTTCTAGTTGTTATTATGCTAAAGCTGATAGTCCTTGTTCCTGTGTTGTTATGAATTTCAAATTATTGTTATTATTTATTTATTTATTTTGAATTAGTTGTTGTTCCGAACTACTGAGGTTCATGGTTTCAGTTATTCGTTTTCTTGTTTGGACCTATGGACTGTTTTTCTGGCTAGCGTTTGGCTTAAATCAAAATGTTAAAATGTGTTTAAGTTTTGTTTTCCCTTATTTAAACCTGATTGCCCTTAGTTCACATAATTTTGTATCAATTTAAAATATCCAAGTTGATGTCTTGCTAATTTTATCTTTTGAATGTAGTTTCATTAGATTGATTGATTGTTAAGTTATAAAAAATCTTAGTTGTCCTAGTTTCCAAAATGGAGAATACAAAGTTGTTGTATTGTTAATGTTGAGCCTTGCAATCTGAATTCGTGGAATGTTTAGCCTTAATTTGTGCTGGTTGTTGTCTCTAGTTTAGCTGTAAAAATGTTCATCTCTTCCACTTCGCATTTAATTTAGCTCGAGTAGTACTCTGTTCCACTTTTGGAATTATGTTTCTGTTTATGCAATTAAGTGTTTCTTTATTTATAAAGTAGCTATGTTTGTAATATCTCTCCATTTAGTTTAGTTAGTTTCCCTAATCTTAGTTTCCGCTTAAGTGTTAATGTCGTAATATCTAATGTTTAGATACATGTAATGTCAAAAACATAGCCTTGATGTTTGTCGATTAGCTTTTAGGGATATATCTATTTCATAACATGTATGCATCATCTCTATGTTTACTTAGTCTACCTCTCTTAAATTTCAGCCCATCTTTACTGGTTTGCCGCATATTCCCATTTGTACGACTGGTTTTTTTTTATTTTAAAAAAAAACTCTTACGATGCTTCTTTAATCGAATATCACAAATGTTTGTTTTGGATTTTGTGTGAAAACATCTAGTCTCTTTTGTAGTTGTTAAGTGTTAAAGCTTTAAACATGCTATGTTGTTTATTTTTGAACATTCACGTCTAGGTATATGTTTACTAATTCCTCAAACTCTGCACCCTGTGATGCTATCTATTTATGTCTTATCTTGAAAGGTCCTTTGTGAAGCATACAAAATTACTATGAGATACTTAAACAACTAGCGTTATTGTATAAATGAGTTGTGTTAGTAGCTAGAAGTTGCCATCTTGCTTTCCAGTTGACTGCTCGCATAGTTGAAACATTGGTGTTAATTTTTTCTTTGGTAATTGTTTGTTGAGGTTTTTTATTTTGAGAATAGCAATAATCTCCGAGTAACATAACGTGATCCCTCTACTCTTTAAACGATTAGGTTGCTGCCCGCTCCCTTTTTATTAGATTTTTTCCTTTGGTTTCTCTAAGTCAAGTATGTGAATTTAATATTGATTAAAATCCAATAACATAAATCTGAGGCAAATTTGTTCTTCCTTTTCCAGTTGTGCTAATCCTTAATAGTTTTCTCCTTAATTGCCAGAAGACAATGATTTCCCCATCAACATGCTCCTTCTATTTTAAGTTACATGTTGAGCATATCGGTTGCTTATTTATTTCTTTGTGTGACCTGCTCGTGTTACATTCGTATATGATCCTTCCAAGCATAATATTTATGTGTATGTCTTGAAGCTCCTCTATTCTTAGTCCCTTGACAGCTTAGTGTTTGAATTTAATTTCCTATCCATGAATTAGATCCCTTCATGCTTAGTTCTTAGTAAAATTAGCTTTAGAACTTATATTCCTTCTCCACGTACTAAGTTCTCACCATACCAAGTTGGATTTAGTATTAATTGGATCATGAGTTGTGTTCTCATTTCCTTTACTGTTAAGTTGTGATATAGACACCATAAATATTTGTTTATTAATATAAACAGTCCATATTTTTCTTCTTCCTAAGAAAACCATGGACAAACTTGTCCAAAACAGTGGCTTTGGGTTTAATTTTGTAACTTTTTTTATGAAGTTAGGACATTTGTTTTAGGTGATTACTTTATCATATAGGTTTATTAAAAGCATATGCCTAAGTGTCGTAGGATTAATAAGTTCTCTGTATGGTTTAATCGATATGAAGTGGATGATTTTTGGTATCTTAAAATATGATTCTTTTCGTGTATATTTTTTTTAAAAACCATAGCTTGAGCATGAAAGAGTTTGTTTAGCAAGACATGATTCTAACATTTTGTATTTTTTATTAATCCATGTTGGAGGCTTATTATTTGTTAAGTGATGATTATATTTTGGCTTATAGAATATCATGATATATTGCCTCTGGTGCCTTACTTCTGAGTAATTCTTGTATTTTCTTGATAGGTTATCATTTGAGTTCTAATGCTTGTTCTTTTATTTTATTTTGCCTCATGTGAAATTCTGGCGGAGTCCATTGGACTCTTATCCTCTTTGTTGCATTTTGATTTGGGCTACGAAGGCCCAACTTTACCTCTTATCGAGTCAGCCAAAGCAATAGAACGGAACTACAGGGCTGAAAATCCAGATTGCAGGTGTCCGAAAGTCCTAAGATGGACGGTATACATTCAGTATACACTGTATACATTTAGTATACATCAATATACATGTCGAAAAGTGTGAAAATACATGTCTGAGGCGAAATACAGGTGTTCAGAAGCAAGAGATACATGGAAAGAACTGATATACATGGCAATATACACTGATATACAGCCAATGTATACAAAAACGGGATTGGGTTAAAACCCAAAACCTTGCAGCGAAGTTGGCCCAAAAAGGAGCCCAATTTCACTATCTATTTTACTCTCCTAATTGTTTTGATTATGTCTAACTAATTTTATTTAACTCTGACTTTAAAATTGCTAGTTAATTCAATTAAATCCCCAAAAGATGAACTATATTCTTTGTGTAAAGATTTTAATAAAATTTCAATTTTATCAACTCTTATATTTTTTTCACATATTTAAATATTATTTTTAGTTGAAACTTTCATTTGTCTTTAATTAGTTTAAAATGATTTCTTGGTTTATCGACTAAATTAGTTCAAATTATTATGAGTTAAATAAATTTTAATTAATCTAGTTTGTTAAAATTCTAATCACTTGCAATTTAATTCAAATGTTTCATTATTAGGTCCCTTTCTCTAAAAACATAGAAATAATAAAAATGGTTCATTTATTTAATTATTTTCTCAAAATTAATCAAATATTGTAAATTATTGTATTTTTATGTTAAATCATTTTCCCAAAGAATTAGTCAAAAAATAATAATATTTAACTTAAGTCGCAGGTCAACCGCATGTTAGCGGGCACTTCAAATGCCTTAAAAACCTTCTTGAAGTGTAAATAAGAACCTCTTACCCATTTTCTCTAAATTTATAAAGACTTAACCTGTTAGAGTCTTTTTAAATTAAGTTTTCTTAATTTCTTTAAAAAATTAAGTGGCGACTATTTTCTAAGTATTTTTCCCAAATTGTTTTGTACATAGAACATTTCAAAAAGTTATTTTTCTAAAGGTTAGGAAAATTACGGCATAACACTACTCATAACAACATCATTACTAAAATCAGTTTAGCTCAATATAGTCTGAAATGTTCAATAACATAACTGTTTAACTCAAGTCTTAAACATTTTACAAAGAAACGGAAAAAACTCCTAAAAACACTACTATTTATGAAGCCTGTAATGACAATGATGGAAGTTGAAATAAGACCCACGACATCCAAACAAAACTTAAAAGTAAATAGGAATCTTCCGGAAGCAAGGAAGCTCACCAAAGCAACTCTAGAACTACAAGTGGTATCAACGGTGCGCCTGTTGATGACCCTGAACTCTTGTATCTGTATCATAAAAGATGCAGGCCAAATGACGTCAGCACATGGAATGTACGAGCATGCAAGGGGAACTCTAAAGCACAGACATAAGCTTGAACAGATAAAATAAGAACATGCTCACCTCATATTAACTCAACTCAACTCAAGGATACTCAAAGATACTCTAACTCAGAAATACTCAACTCAGTTCAACATAAAAGCAACAATAAAGATGCATTATAAAGAAAGCTTTTAAAATAATAGATAATAACTCAATATATTTAAAAATACAATAATAACTCTTTTACTCTTATTTGGGAGATTCTCTAACCGACAACCATCACTATGAGCTATGTGATGATACAACGTCTCGCCCACGCTTACAGAATTGTCCTATACCTTGCCAGAGTATAATACATCCTCAAATAAGTGGATCTACTAAGCTATGCTTAAAAAGAAATAACGAATCCTCTAAAAAGTATGACCCTTTTTACCCACGTTGGCATACATGGTTTATGAGGACTTTGAGTTGTCTGAACTAGTCTCCATATCGGTGCTCAATACTACTCCCAATAATGTAACTCATGCTCATATGTTTAACAACATTTCCTCATCCTCAAACTTTGAGATTATTACTCAAAAGGTTCTATTAAAAAAGATAGTGTTCAAAACTCCTCTTGAACTCATTTGGAAATCGAAATTTCCTCTCATTTTAAATGTAAAAATATTTACTCTTGAGAATACTTAGTTTCCATATATTCATTTTGAAAAATTAAAATCAACTCTCCTCATCCTCATACTCAAGTACTCAATTCTTAAAACAAGTATTAAAAGTTTGTAAAAGACTTCTAAAAAAGACTCGAAAGGCTTTCTCAAACTTGACTCTAAATCTTTTCTTGAATTTGAATTGTGAATTCAAGAGTTATGATTCATGATATAAAGGATCTCTGGATGATTATATGTAGTTTAGAATAGTTACAATCAAGAAGAGAGTGAAGGTACTTTTTAAAAGAACTCAAACGGGATGAACAATGGAAAAGGACGGGGGTAGGCGACTCTGGCGCACTGAGTGGCGCGGGGAAACAGCCCCTAAACTACAGAGCACTCTTTCTGGCGCACTACTGGCGGAACATGCCAGACCCTCTGGTGCATCAGTGGCGCGTCGCCCCAGCCCCTACCCAGAAAATCTTACAAATTTTCCTCTTCGATTTCTGGCCCTAGTTCACCTAGAATCGAGTGGTTTCTTCCAAATTTCCTTAGATTCATTTACCCAACACAATTTCATGAAAATCTACTCGAAATCCCTCAATAACAATGCTCATAAACAAGATTCTCACCTCAAGAACTCAACAAAACCCCATTATCAAAGAATGAAACTCAAAACCTCGAGAATTCTTCAAGAACTTAAATCATTCAACCTCAAGAACAAAATTACGGATGAAACTCACATGATTGGAGTGTGGGTGAACAAACCCAATACTATGAAAAGTTACATACCTTGAAAGGATTAAATCCTTGGCGAAACTCCTCTACGATCGCAAGAATCTTGAACGAACGCTTGAACTTTTCCATTTTTCTCCTCTTGAACTTCTCTCTAAAACCCTAAGTGTGTCTAGGAATTATGAAAACTGATCTAAGTCAATAGAACCCTAAAATATTTCTAAAAATGAGTTAGTATAGCGGGGTAAGGAAAATACCAAAATACCCCTCTTTAATTCGGATGAACTTTCCTTAATCGGACACGCTGAAGTCAAACTAACATATCTCCCTTATCCGAACTCAGAATTTAGCAAACTCAGCGGCGTTAGAAAGAGGACTGAAATATATTTCATTTGATACCTTATGGGCCACCTATCTCATCCTGTACAGAAAGTTATGGTTATTTGAAGTCGACCCAAAACTCACAATTGAAGACTATCTTGCACAAATCTCAAATTAGCTCTTTTCAATCTAGTTCCTTCTAAAATTAGCACATTCTAAGACCGAGGTGTTATATATATATATATATATATATATATATATATATATTGTTTCATACTAGGTATACTTCTTATACTACTTTATCTCTAGTAACACCTAATTTTGGCCCTCCACAATATAGATTAACTATCGAGCTTCTTTAATTGAAAGTGATTTGAAATAATTGATTTTATAAATTCAATGTTTTTCAAGTTATTTTTTAAGTAGTTTTGTCACCTTTTATAATTTAAAGATAATATTATTTCTATGTAATTATACATATAAATATTCAAAAATTGTTTCAAAAAAATTATTTTTAGTTAAATATTTCGTTGATTATGTTAGTTTAGTTAGTAGATTATATGTTTGAGTCAATTGGTTTATAATTAAGTTAACTATTTTATTTCGTTAAGATTAAGAAGCTCATTAATTATATTAATTTGTCTTATTCAATTTCTAGCCGAAATCACTAATTAAACCAATTTGGCTACATTCTTAACTATATTTGGCTATAATTGAAATCCTTAAGCCTGAAAGAAGTAGCTCACCCTTGGATTCAGTTATCACGTGTCTCACAGTTGAGGTCTCGAAACAGTCGCCTGAATATGTCATGTACTCAAAAAAGAAGCAAGTGCAATATTTGTAAACAATCATAATATATGATTCTTATCGTGACCAACAACACTAATCTACGGTTCGAGTGTCTACGATCGTCGATAATATAGTAACACAATCAAGTTGAGATAAATAGTTGGGTACATGCTTTTGATAGAAAATTTGCAAGATAATAGTGACTAGGCTTAGCTTTAGATGGAAATAAGTTCCCTCTCGGGCAACTTACCCCATTTCAAATGCGTTCCTCTCGGACACCCATTTGCCGTAAGAAGGCCAGCATACGCCTTACCACACTCACTCTCTCGAGCTGAGTGTTAGGATATGGGACTAAGGCTCACCCTCTCGGGCTGAACCTCATGTCGACCCACTCCTTAGGCCATCAGTCTAGCGGTCTTGGTTTCGCGACCTCCCTCTCGGGCAAGCCAAAAACACATGGGTGGATTGTATTTGCAACTACTAACCCATTAAATTAAACCAAAACCACTAGGTGAAATCACCATTAAAATACATCTAACCTATCAGCAAGCAAGACCCAACAATAATATCAACACATATTTGCTAAATCACACCCCAAGAATGGGAGTTTTTAGCCACACATCAAGGAATAACAAAATACACCTAAAATTATAATGAAATCAACTGGGTATAAGAAATTAAACCTTAATTTAAGCAAAGGAAGAAGAATAGAGAAGACCCACTTCCAACTTGGGGAAGATGAACTCCTTTCTTCGAGTCTCCCACAAAACCCTTTCCAAACTTGAGAGAAAAATACTAAAACTGATGTTCTAAAAGTGAAAATTAACAATAATGTTCGGACATTTAAAATAATAACTAAGGCTAGTATTTATAGTTTTCAGATTTAGCGTTGTAACAGACCATTCGGCGAGGTTAGTCGCGATCTCCGAATGACTTGGTGAATCGCCCTTCTTCTGGTTCATCGCCTTTTGTGCTTTGCCTTCAACATGTTTGTGTTCTGGACCATTGGGCGGTATGGCATTGCTTCGCAAAACTATTTGGCGAAGCGCCAACTGCTCATTTCATCGCCTTTTTGATCCACTTCCTTCAGGGCTTCGCGTACTGGAACAAAGGGCGGAGTGCTTCCCTTCGGCGATTCGCCAAGAGTGATTGGCAAAGCTCAGGCTTCAGTTTTTTTTACGTTCTTTCCAGCCTTTTTTTTTCTTTTGCGCCTAAGTGTCCATGCTTCCGCTAAAACTTCAAACACCTAAAACTTAATAGTTTTCATCAGATATTGAGACAAAATAAGCATTTGAGGACACTGTTTCTATTAAAATAAAGCCCTAAGTGAGTCCAAATTGTGGACTCATCAGTATGCTCATAGGATCATCAACTAGTTCCAAAATAAGAAATGTGAATCAGGCAACCAAAACTTAGTAAAACAGACAACATACAATTACAACAGAAGTACAACATAGCCTAGACTCCCAATCCTTATCCTGAACCGTTATGCACAATAAACATGGACAATCACAACACAACAACTCATTTTGATTCTCTCATGGAACCCATATGTAAACTATTAGCATACCAGTGTGGTACTTGATCTACTCGTTAGTATGTAACGACATGGTACCATATCCACTTATTAGTATATATCAATGTGGTACCCGATCCAATCATTAGTATGTACTGGCATGTTACCCGATCCAATTATTAGTATGTATCGATGTTGTACCTGATCCAATCATCAAACATACATCACAATCACAATCATAATTAATAGCAACAACACTAGTACCCCCAAGTGACCACTTTCATTGCACGCGATGAACAACACCCAATATTTCACATCGTTTCTTTTCCTTTTTTTCCTAATTATTTATCATGCATGCAATACTAACGAAGCAGTTTACAAGAAATATAACATAAATGGGAAACAAACAACTATCATCTTCCTCTAATCAAACCTTGGAAAGTCTAAAAAACTTGACCTTTCTATCACAATCCAAAGTACATTCTAGACGTGACATGACGTATATATAAGACCCCGAGAGATACTAAGCAAGTCATTTGACATGTATACAACATAATATAGGATATACAAGAAGAGTTTAGGTAAAGAAGACTCATATCATAAAAGAGTTTGAATCATATAGCGGAAATATAACTATGTCTTGACAAGCCTTTCTAATACATCATAAGAGTGGTTGGGGGCGTAACTCACACACCACATTCAAAGTCTAAAATAAAAGACATAAAATCAAAAGATAAGCTAAATCATTATGAGACATGTACTCGGAGAATGAAGACTCACCAATCTGTAGGTAAGAGACTCTATATTATAAGATAATGTAGACACGAGTATGCATTAGTACATAGATTGTACTAAGTATGAGGAAATGCAATATAATATGAAACATTATCATATGGGGATATAAAACGTGGTAAGCATGATCAAGCTAAAGTATAGTAAAAACCTTTAAAGAAGAATTGTGAATCATGAACATGGTTAATACATCTTAAAATCATTAATGAAAGCCTCATAAAACCTTTCAAGTAAAACATAGTTCATTTTTTTTTGTGGGATACACTACTAAAAAAACAGTGAATACCGACCTAAAAATTTCCGACCTCAAATGGAGGTCGGTAATTTTCGACCTCCGGAGGTCGGTATTTACAAGTAGTCGGTTTTTATGCAAAATAAAGCGGGAAAACCAAATTCCGACCTCTGGAGGTCGAAAATTTTCCCGGAAAAAATGAATTACAATAAAAACCGACCTCTTGATGTCGGTATTAAACAAATAAATAAATCAATTAAATATAAAAACAAAAAAAAAATACCAACTTTCGTATGTCGGTAAAATTAAATAGTATGTAAAAATAAATTAATATAATACCGACCTCATGAGGTCGGTATTTTTTATATTTAATTGAAAAAATAATGCCGACATCAAGAGGTCGGTTTTTATTGTTTCTGGGAAAAATTACGACCTCCTGAGGTCGGAATTTTTTCTCAAATTTTGTGTAAAAATACCAACTTCCGAATGTCGGTAAAATTAAATAGTATGTAATTAAAATACCGACCTCATGAGGTCGGTATATTTATTTCATCTAACTACTATTAATTAAAGCGACATCCGGAGGTCGGTATTTTTATTTCATCTAATTACTTTTAAAAGCGACATTCGAAGGTCGATTTGTTTAGATCAATAAACCATATTTAGAGTATGAAATTACGTTGATATGAAAACCGACAACAAGTAGTCGGTTTTTATGCAAAATAAAGCGGGAAAACCAAATTCCGACCTCAGGAGGTCGGAATTTTTCCCAGAAAATGAATTACAATAAAAACCGACCTCTTGATGTCAGTATTATTTTCTATTTTGATTTAATTTTAAATTGTCTTCCGGAGGACGATTTTGTGTAAAAAACAAAAAAATTATAATACCGACTTTCGGAAGTCGATAAAATTAAATAGTACGTAATAAATTAATATTTTTAATTAACTTTAAATAAATCGTCCTCCGAATGACGGTTTTATACAAGTTAAAAAATAATAACCTCCCAATGTCAATATTATTTAATTAACATGATTACTTTTATTTATTTTAAATTTTAATGTGATACCGACGACGTTGGTATTTTTTCTTAAATCTAATTACTTTTAATAAAAGCGACATCCGGAGGTCGGTTTGTTTAAAATATTCCTATTAATAATCATAATTTTGCTATTGTGCAAATACTAAAATTTCATTTTACACCTACAATTAATTGTTCAAAAAGTGTAATAATTTTGTATACTTTTATAAATAAAAAGTTAGAATTCGTGGAATAAATAAAAAAATATCTATAATCCATATTTAGAGTATGAAACTACGTTGATATGA
>JAJOOO010011854.1:0-11609 GCA_029582685.1 Solanum piurae | reverse complement strand
GGTTCAGTCTACTCTGCCTAACACTGGAGCAGATGGTCAGTTTATAGTGCAACCAGTTGCCATTCTGCAACGGCAAATGGTTAAGAAAAACAATGTTGTTGTTGTCAAGGTTTTAGTTCAATGGTCAAACCTCCCTCCTGAGGATGCTACATGGGAGGACTACCAACACTTACGCACCACCTTCCCTAATTTTAATCCCAATCCTTGAGGACAAGGATCCTTTGAAGGCGGAGGGTATGTTATGATCTCAACTAACTGATAAAATGTTGTCGTTAAGAGTCGAAGTCCGGAAGGAGTATAAGTCTTAACTGAGTAAATAAAAGAATGAAGGGCCAAGATTTATTTCAGTTAATTAAGCTCAAGGGACGAGATCGTGCCACGTGGACAGATGGTTATATATACACATCACAGAAGAGAGAGAAGGCTAACTGAAATGTGGTAATTCTCAACCATTTCCTCGTGCTCTTTTCTCCCTCTCAAATTCTCTGCTCATCTCATCTCAATCTGATTCTTTCCTCTCTTCTTCTTCTTCTGCAGATCAATTCTTGAATGGAACTCAATATTAATCTCATTTCTTTTACTAGTTAGAATTTCCCTGTTGGTTTGAGTACCATTTCTCTGTTTTTGATAAATAACAGAAAATTCCCAAAAAAGTGTAGAGTTGATTGTTTAATTTCTATATTTGAATTCTGCTCTCGGTTGAGATCATAACAGTTTTTCAGCTTGGTGATGTAGAAAATTCATATCTTGCTGTAAAAATATTGAAATTATGATATGTTTGAATTTTTAGGAAAAAGACTCACATATCTACAACATATACGAAAATTAAAGTCAATTCCTTCTCAACTGATGGAAATTAAATTTTGAAGGTTGTTGGTAGATTTGTCTTTTTTTCCCTGACAGCTCTGTGTAGTCTCACAAAAATGTATCTTGGTGTCGGAACATCTAAATGACAAATGATTTGATTATATAGAAAATACCCTTCGAAGTATGTAACATATCATAAAATTAAGATAAAAACCTCATGGATTGATGAGCATCAATTTTTGAAGCTAATCTTCATGTCTGTCATTATTTTTTCACAGATTTATGAGTTTCACCTAAACGTTTGTATCTTGGTGTAGGAGACTTCGAATGGAGAGCGACTTGAAGTCTACAACATATCCAAAAATAAAAGTCAAAGTCCTTATGGATTGACCAAAAGTAATTTTTTAAAGTAAGCAATACAATCGACCTTGGATTTGAACAACATTCATGAGTTCAGTTCTCTTTTTTGTATCTTCCCTTTTCTTGTAGGTTTACCTGATTGTATAAATTTCCTTTATTTCAGACTTATCAAATGCAAAGGATCTCTATATGATTGATGATATACTAATTGGTGGGTTACCTCTTGTGGCTAGACTTATCAAATGCAAAGGATCTCTATTTGTATACATTTGTTGAAATCTGAAGATATGTCAATATCATACCGTCAAATAACGTTTTTAACACCGGATAATTAAAACATTATTAATACCTAATGTCATAACATAATTAATAAAAATATCATTCATAAAAACATAATTAAATAAGTCGCATATATACCAATATCATTCTTCAAATCAGATTTTAAAATGGCATAACCAAAAAACATAATTAAATAAGTTACATACCAATAGCATACCTAAAAATAGATTTTATACCAATGTCATTTCAAAAAGAAAAATTAGAATTTAATACTACTGACATATAATACCTAAAAACAGATTTCATACCAATGTCATACCAAAAAAAATGTCGTACTTAAAAATTAATTCAAAAATTAATGGCAATGTCATAGATGAATTAATACTAATTCAAACAGTTGTATACATAATAAGTTAAAGTATTATTTAAAAGCTATTAGGGAAAGATTCTGAATCTACAAAAAAAATGTTCTTTTTAAACAGTCATCATACTCACATACACTAATCATAAATCTCATTGATATACCAATTCAGTACAAAATCAATTTTTTTTAGTAAAAATAATAAGAATATACTTTATGCCTAATTTGCAGAAAAACAAACATACTTTGAGTTCATTCCTAATTCATATAAGAAATATTTTATACGGTATAAATGTCACTCACAAATAAAAACTAAAAACACTACATGCAAGGTCTTAGAAATAAAAATCAACTAAATATGAGAAAGATTGAACTTTAAATACCTTCGAAACAACTTTTCATCTTTTGGAATTTGATCCCTTCAGACATATTAATCTTTGAATTATTCATTTTTCAAATCTCAGCCTTCATAACATTTTCCCCTTTAATTAATTTTATCATGAACAAAATTTTAATCTAAGTCGAAATCTTCAGACGAAGATAATACGATATTCTTGGACTTCCTCTTTTTGTCACATTATTGTGTAGAACTTATTTCCATGGGTGTATATATTGTCACTTCTCATATTGTTCTTAAAACCATTCACAGGGGATTGGGTGAGTTTACTGAAGTTGGGTGGAACAATCGAATCATGACTATTCGCAAACTAGGACTACAACGAGAATCCAAACCTTTATTCATGATTCAAAATTGAAAAAAAAAATACAAACAAAACAAATGATAAAAAGGCCACTCTTTTAAAAAAAATACAAACAACGAGGATACTTTTTGCTTTTAACTATCGTTAACGGCTTAAGAAATTAAGACAAATCTCACTGCCCACCCAGCGAGTTCTCCTAAAAAAATCACTACTCCGACAACAAGAAATCTTTTGAGAAAAAATTTAACACAAAAACGCTGCTACAGCAGCGAGTTTGTTCAATTTTTTAATTTTATTTTTTGCAGTGAGTCTTTTTTAATTAAAAAAATTGGTCGCAAAAAGCAACGAATTTTTGATTGAGCAAATTTTAGGAATAGCAAACATAAAAATCATATTAGCGCTCTATAACTACAGTTTTGTTATTTGCGCTCCATATAAAACTATGTTTGCTATGGAACATTTGATTTGTAAAAATTGTAGGCATTTGATTTGTGTAAAATCACAGTGATTGTATATGTATATCGATTAGATAATTGTATATATGTAACTACTATATATATGTATCAATGATTGTGTTTGTATATCTGCATAAAATTTGAATTTGTATACAATTGAATCGATTTAAAACATTTCTATTTGTATATCAAATCTCTCTCTCGCTTTATACAAACACACATTATACATTGTATTTTGTATAATTTGTGTTTTTATAAAGCGAGAAAGAGAGAAAGGCAAAAGAAAACTGGGCAGAGGAAGATTTGAATTTGTATAATTATAAGTGTATGTGACGAAGATATATGTATTTGTATTTGTATATATAGTTCTCTCTCGCTTTATACAAACACAAATACAATTTATACATTTGTGTCTCTTAAAGGGAGAGAAACAAGCCAGAGAGTGGCAAGCGAGATTTGAAAGAGTGGCGAGCGAGATTCAGGGGAGAGAGACGAATGGCAAAAAGTTTATTGCAAATTGAAATTAAATGAAACTATAGCTATATTATTTACTTTAAATTAATAGTTTGTTATAATGCACAAATTTCTCTTTTTAATTTAGTTTTTTTCTTTCTAAAATCGTTGTTTTGTTAGCGATTTTGTTTAAGTTTTTTTTAATTCGCCAGCATTCACTATATTATCATTCTGTTTTTACAACTTATCTAAACAGAACAAGGACAAAACAAATACATTACGTATTACTCGTTATATTTGTTAGGGTTTTTGCCCTGATTTTTTTACCTTGTTTGAAGTTTATTTTTTTCTAAAAAGACAAAATATTACCATAAATATTTTTACTTTTCCTGAAAGAAAAAAATATAATATTCTTCCATATTTGAGTTATTCTTTCCTTGGAAGAAAAAAGTTTGGAACTCTATAAATTAAAGATCTCTCTTCTCATATCAAGAACACAAGAGCATCCACAATGTAGTCATTCAGAAAGTCTTGTTTATTGAAAAAAAATCTCCTAAACATCTTTATGTTTTTTCAATAGTAGTTTTATAATATATAGGTCACTTGAACAAATTATATTAATAATATTTTTATTTGTCGTCTGATTTGTCAACCATATGATCTGCAATAGTAAACTTCCGCAGGACGCCTTAATCACTTTCGACCCAATAATATTCCATTTTAAATATTGTTTTAGCTTCTCTTTTTCACCCTCATTAAAAAAAAGTACCAAAAAGGCATAATTTATTAAGTTATCATTATTTATTAGTATATGTCTTTTGAGGATTGAACACTTTTTTATTTTGTTAATGTTACGTGCATGTATAGTTAGAATTTAGAAATAATTGTCTACTTCAGTCATATGTTCTAAAGAGACCATAATTATTTTAAGACATTTTTTCAAGTTAAGCAACAGTTAAAATGGGACGAAGAAAATATATATTTACTAATTTATTATTAGTTGTTATAAAAAGTTATTTGTAATTAACTTTTAAGTGATCTAATAATGTAAATTTCCTTATTTACATCCATTTTCCCCTTATTTTTAAAAATGATTAATTAATTAATTACAATTATTATTAGTGATAATTAAGTAAGAACCCTTCTGTTTAAAATATAAAAGCTTGATTCTTCTCTGCACAATAAACCTCAATACACACTGAGTATATAAGTATTTTTAAAAACTTATATAAACAAAGAACAAAAAAAGAAATAGTATTAAAGCAACATTCTATGAATTATTATGATAGGATTTATTAATATTGATGATTTGGTACTAGGTTTTTACAAACAAATCAGCTATATCAAACATTCAAGTTTATTTGTTTTTATCTGGTGAATTAAATTTTTTTCTTAACAAAATCGTTGACACAACAACAATTTTAGAAAATAAAAAAAGGCTTAAAAAACTCGTCGCACAAGCAGCGATTTTCGAAAAAATATTGTTTTAACAAACTCGCTCCTGTTGCAGCGATTTTATGTTTTAAAAAATAAAATAAAAAATATACACACTCACTTCTGGAGCAGCGTTTTTATGTTTTAAAAAATTAAGTTCTCGCTGTTAGAGCAATGATTTTTTTCGAAAAGAATTTGGAGAACTAGCTGGGTCGGCAGCGAGACTGTCTTAACTTTTACGCGCGCCTCCGTTTAAATCAATCGTTCCTTTTGGTTTTAAAAAAATAAGTGACCCTTTATGCATTTTGGAGAAAAAAGTGACCTTTTTAGCATCGGACTCATAATCTTGATGGAAACAAGTCCACTGCGGTTGGAAAATATAGATGATAAAGAAGCTTTTTGGAGAAGATAATGGAAAAAGTTTGAAAATTGGAGAATGAAATTGGTTGTGATCCTTTCCTTTTGAAAATAAAAAACACAACACAAATATGTTTCATTATCATTAAATAAATTTGATTTTTAAAAATAAATTACTTATTGTTAATTAAGTCATATATGTTATCAATCGTAATAATTTTGTTATATTATTAATTATTGATTAATAGATTTTTAGTTGGTAATATAGTATTTTAAATATATATGGGGGTAATTTTTCCAAAATAGTCATGTAGAAGCTTCAAAGGATCTTCCAACTTAGATTGATTAAGGGCACTTGCAAAATTTAATCCACTAGCATAAAGGTAAACCTAGTCTTGAATAATTGACATAGTTATTGAGAAAGGTTTGAAAAAGTAGAGGATTTGTTCAAGTCAAAAGAGATGTGAAGTGTAAAGATCAAAAGTGTCTCCTTTAATCATCACACTCATAGAGTTCATTATTGACACAATATAATATTAATACAAACACAAAGATTAAATTATTCTAATATTTGATGGGAATCATTAGGTAAGACAAATCTTATTAACTGTGGTATGTTACAATTGGACAAGAAGCAGAAGCGAAGTCAAAATTAAAAAATTAGGAATTCTAAATTTTAAGTTTGCAACATCTTTTTTACCATTCAACTATCAATCAATTTTGCTAAAGAATCACAAGTTAATATATATATATATATATATATTTATTTAATTTTTTAATATAAATACAAAAATACAAAAAAAACTAGTGAATTCATTTGAACCCACCAATCCCATCTAACTCCGCCTTTAGCAAAAAGCCAGCAAGGTTATTATAAGGCCTAACTCATCGGTGGCCCCTTAAACTTGGCACAATCTTTCACTTAGACACCTCAACTGAAGGATTTTCATTTTAAACACTTCATGTCGCGTCTCGTTGTGTCATTTTGACACTTTTTGCTGACTAAGCATAGTACGTGTCCTACACGAATTTTGAGCGCGTCAGAGACTTTTTTGTAAATATTTTCTTCTCCTTCTTCTTCCTTGCTTTCTCCCTTCCATCTTCTCCACCTTCTACCATCCTCCATCACCACACAACTTTTAAAAAAAATTCTACAATATTTTACTAGGTTACACTCTTTGATTCTTCCATCTTCTTTGAAAATCGAATTTGCATGTTGATTCATATTCAAAAACAAAATCGATTTCAAGGGAACAAAAAAAGAAATCAACTTCTTTCAAATGGAAAAACTGATTTACATTCTTACCTTCTCCATTGAAAATTAAATTGATTTCAAGGAATAAAAAATAAATAAAGAACAACCTCCAATGAAAAAAAAAGAAATTTATTTTACATCTCCTTCATTGTAAATCCCAATCGTAGTAGCAAAAGAAATCATCTTCTTTTAAATGTCATATAAAAACTTTTCGATTTGGTATGATTTTCATTATTCTCCAAAATGTATTTTACTTTGAAACTAACCTATATATGTTCTTGCCTTTTGATGGAGAAGAACAGATGAAGGGGAAGGAGGCGCAACAAGAAGAAGAAAAGAGGTGGGGGCATGGGGTTTGGGATCTGGAAGAAAGAAAAAAAGAAAGTAAAATTGAGATTTTTAAAAATAAAATAAAATTTCCACGTGTCACATACCAATTCATTTATTTTTCCACATAAGAGGCGTCTGGATGTACGCACTTAAAATGCGATTTTGAAAATATAAAAAGTGTCAAAATGACACAATGAGGTTAGACATGAGGTGCTTAAAATGAACAAAGCCTAGTTAAAGTGTCAAAGTGAAAGTTGGTGTCAAGTTTAGGGGGGCCACCGATGGGTTAGCCCAATTTTAAATAAAGATAAGAGTTAGAAGCATAGAATCTGATTCAAAAAGTTGATAACTTGGTATACCCTACTATAATATGAAAAGTTACGAAGAAATAAAAGAATATTTGTAATTTACTTTGTTCAACACTTTTCGGCTATTGATTCATATTTTTGATAGAATATTACTCTAACTATCAAAGATTTGAAGAGTAGAGTGCAGAAGGAGTTAAAAATGATAAATAATGTGAGTGTTAGCGAAGAAAATATAATATATATATATATATATATATGTAATTTTTATTATAAATAATTAAATTTTTTTCATGAAAAAATTAAACATGATTTTTTATTTATAAAAATTTGAGGCCCCCAAGGCATTGGCCTAAAAATTTATAGGCAAGAGCCGGCACTGGTCATTACATCTGATTAAGAGAAGATCAGCCTCATCCGCTGCACCACATTCTTTGATGATATTTTTGTATGTTATAAATGCCTCTAATTTTTAAAATACAAGATTAAAATTCTTTTCTTTAGAATGCAATAGTAAAAACAATTGAAAATCGTTTATGAGGGAGAGGGTAGATTTTTGTCCAAAAAAAAGTATGTATGGGCCTTATCTTTGGAAAGCCCAATCCAGTTGACAAGAACTAGAAGTTCATAATAATTAAGAAAGTATTAATTTATTAAATTAATCTTATTAATTATGTATTATAAATTTAAGTACTTATTGATAACTTATATTTTATGTAATTATTCAATGATAACAGTAATATTGGATGAAAATGATTAGTCTCTTTTGATTTTCTAAGATAAACAAATAAAAAAGGGATAATCAATTTTTAGTATAAAGAAAAAAATAAAATATATTTCTATAGTCTCAATTCGTCATTGACTCAACACAAATCAATTTAATTTGATATCCAAATGAGATATCGAACATCGAGTAAAAACACAAAATAAAAAAAAAATAAAAAAAATAGTACTATGAATTTAGCACGTTATAAATTTTACCCTTTTTATCTTGTTGATTTAGACAGAAAATGTCCTATTCTTAACATTTGCCACAAATGTCTAGCAGCAGTCAATTTCATATAATATTATAGTAATATATATTTCTGCAACTCTTTAACTGAAAAACCTAACTGCTGCTACTATAACTAGTTTTTTTTTTTCCAAAAAAAGTTTTGAAGTTAGAAATTAATTTAATATTTTAATATATACATTTAAAGATATTTGAAAATTATAAAATATTGATATTAAGATATTAGGAAATAATATGAAAAATAAGATAAGTTAAAAACTTCTTATATCAATATGGTAAAGAAATACACCTCAAAAATAAAATAACAAATATTTTGAGAGGAGTAGAGCGTAAATCTTAAATTGAAACGGTAAATTCAACAATTTTGTTAGTTTTTAAGGTGTTATAGTAGTGGTTGATTGTCCATTCGATGAAATCCAATAATAAAAAGAATAGTGATAAATTCAAAATTCAAAATTCAAAATTTGTTATAAATCTTCATGAATTAAGATGTAGATAAACTCTATTTATACTAGGGAGTTTTACACACAAAATTCAACTAAGTACAATATTCTATCGATCTCACGAACATAACAACAACATATTCAATAAAATTCAGAAGTGAGATCTAGAAAGACAGAGTATACTCAAACACATAATTTTACTTGGCATAATATACAAACATGCTCTTTAACTTGACTTCAAATGATAACTATACCCTCCAACTTTGGATATGCACAAAGAAACACTTAAACTTCTATAGAGTTGAACAAGTAAATATGTGTCCACTTGACGTCTTATATGTTCATTCACATCCTACATGACGTCCTACATACATTATACAAGTAAAATGGGTAAAACTTACTCGCACCGGGTGTTTACACCAAGCCAATACATGAATGTCATACGTTTAATATATAATTCATTTTACTTAACCATAATTAATTAACATGTGTTTTACTTCATTAAATTGCATTTGATTGGTGTATACACCCAATGCGGGTAAGTTTTTTTCCAGTAAAATGTGTGTCTACTTATTTAATTTTATACTAATTTAAGTCTTTACTTAGACATATTTTATCTCATTTAAATTTGCCACCAACTTAGAGGTGACATTTGAGGTCTTGTGGTGGCAATTGTCAAAAGCATAGTGGTCTAGTATACTAGTTAAAAGGGGGAAAAAAACATAAAATAACATTTCATTCATTGTCCCATTAAATACACATTTCAAGTGCCTTTCATTGAAGGTTATAATATATCATCATGTATATAGTACTATTACTACTTTTTTCTCCATTAAAAATCATCAACAATATCCTTTTCTCCACAAAAGTACTACACATGTAACCCACTACTACCAATACTCCCAACTTCAAAAGAAAAATAAAGCTAAAGCATTATCTAAAAACTTCACATGTCAATGTGCTTCAAAAATATATAAATTATATATATAAAAAAAGACCTAAGTAAAGTAATAGAACTAGCTATCAACACAATGATACATCATATGATTAATTTTGATTAAATTTTTCCAAATTTATCATCATCTTCTTCTATCACCTTGCCTTGGCTTTGTAATCGGATCGCAAAGTCAGTATTTAAAATTTATAATATATTTTCACCATCACAATCATCGTTACTTTGGCATGTCATTGAGTCAGAATATAAAGTTCATAATATTCTGAATCCTCCACCACCACAATTACCATATATTTTTGGCCCTCCATTGAGTCAGAATTTAAAGTTTATAATATTCTGAAACTTCCTCTGCCACCACAACTACCACCTACTTGGCTCAGAATTTGAAGTTTATATATTCTATCTCCGCCCTTGACCGGAACCTCCACCACCGGAACCACCACCACCACCCATATGATTATATGACCCATGACTACCATACATTTGATGACCACCTTGAGGATGATACATCATTGAACCACCCATACCACCATACATACCACCACCCCCCACCCCACCACCACCGTTATACCCACCTCCAGAACTAACTCCACCACCACCTCCGGCCATATCTCCACCACCCCCATCTTTCTCCCCTGTACGACCCATAGTAGTTTTTTCCCCTTCCATTTCTCTATACTTGGCCAAGTAAATCTTCAATGGCTCAACATACTCTTCGAATCCTAAAGTCGTCATAGCCCAAAGCAAATCATCCCCGTTAATCGTCTTCCTCTTCTCTCTCTGACACTTATCCGATGCTTCTCCGGTAATGAAACTGATAAATTCCGATACACACTCTTGAACTGTTTCCTTAGCATCCTTTGAAATTTTCGCGTTCGCCGGTAAAGCTTTCTTCATTATTCTGCTCACGTTTGCTATCGGAAGGAACCTGTCTTGCTCCCTTGTTGATCCTTCACTGTTCGCGTTGTTGTGACCTCCTGATTCGTTGTCTGAATCAGCCATCTTCAATCCTCAATTTCTCAAAATTCAAAAAGGGTACTCCAGAAAAACACCTTTTCCTGCTAAAACAACAAAAACGAAAAAAAAACCTTTATCTCCGGGGAGTTGGAGATGATGTTTTCAGCCGGAAATTTTAACTGGGTTTGGATTTTCCGGCGAAAATTAAAAAGGGGGAAAATGGATTTTCCGGCGAGAAAAATCTAAATTGTATACAAACAGATGGATAAAAACAGAAAAACAAAAATGGGGAGAAACGCTCGCCGGAGATTTTTCGCCGGGAAATATTTTCTGGTCGGGGAGAGAGAGAGATGAGGGAGAAAAGAGCAAGAGAAAATGCAGGATCCGTTGGATCGTGGGGTATAATATTCAATCGCGTACGACACGTGTCGGATTTAAAACCGTTCATTTGGTGATAAGGGTTAGATAACGTTGGTGAATCTGGACCGTACAATGAAAGGTGGGGGAGAGAGATCTTGACGGTTCAAAAAGGAGTCACGTGGTGGGTGTGAAAAAAAGAATTTCTATAAATTATGTGGGGAAGTTATGTTATTTCACCAAAAGATTTTTATATTTAGGATTAGTAACTTTTTTTTGGTTGATTAATTATCGATTAGGGAGAAGTGATTAGATAAGAATTTATGTTATTGAGGATATGATTTTTGATAATATAGTGGGGAGAATGTGGAGTCCGGAGCCTAAAGGGCAAAAAAAAATTGTCAAAAATTCCAAAAGGGCACATCACTTTTTTTTTTAACCAAAAGGGCAAAATCGCTGCTGACGCAGCGATTTTCCTCTGACAAAATGACAAAATCGCTGCCCAAGCAGCGATTTCGTCTAAAAACTTTTTTTTTTTTTTTAATTAAAAATCGCTGCCACAGCAGCGATTTTGTAAAAAAATAATTTCTTTTTCTTTTATTAAAAATCGCTGCGATTTTGTAATATTTTTAATTAAAAATCGCTACTTTTTTCTTTAAAAAAACTAAAACGGAAAATAAAAAAAAAAATTAACCAAAAGGGCTTCTGACAAAACAAAAATAAAAATCGTTGTTTATTTTCTCAAAAAAAAAAACTTTTTTTCTAGCAGCGATTTTGGTTAAGAATTT
>JAJOOO010011853.1:0-23774 GCA_029582685.1 Solanum piurae | reverse complement strand
TGCATGGTTATCATACTTAGTGCATTCTTGTACTAACACCATTCTTCTTCATCTTTTTACACCAAGTGTAGGTGGTGGTGGTGGCTAAAGGACCTTTCTTAGAAGTGATGAGCTTGGCTTACTATTCCCAAGTTCGGGTGTGTCCTTAAAGATCCAAGGACCTTTATGTTAAAGAGTTTCCTTAAGTTTGATGTACTAGATAGTAGTTCTTTTGTATTGTAGGGGTTGTGCCCCTCTTGTGTTGTAGTCGTGTTTTAAGATGGCTACTTTGAGACGTAATATTCCGATTTTGTATTAAAGGTTTAAATGAGGTGACTTTTAAATCTTGTGTTGTATTTTAGAAAAGTTTTAAATTTTTCGCTATTTTTCTATGATAATGCTATGACGAATGCTAAGGGCTTGTATAAGACCTCCGAGAGGTCGAATACGCCGGTAATGACTAAGGGGTACTCTCGGGTTGTTACATGGTCTGTATGCTCTTCCTTACTTTTTTAATAGACCAAAATGTCATCAATAAAACTATAACAAATGAATCAATAAATGGTTTGAACACACCATTCATCAAACTCATAAAAGTTGAAGGCGCATTAGTCAACCTAAATGACATAACTGGAAACTCATAGTGCCCATAACGGGTTCTAAACGCCGTCTTGGGCACATCCTCAGGCCTAATCTTCAACTGATGGTAACCAAACCTTAGATCAATCTTAGAGAAAACTGATGCACCCTGCAATTGGTAAAAAAGATCATATATTCGAGGCAATGGATACTTATTCCGAATGGTGACCCTATTCAATTGTCGATAATCTATACACATCCTCATACTACCATTTTCTTTCTTAACAAACAAGACAGGAGCACCCCACGGGGAAACACTAGGACGAATGAATCCTTTATCAAGAAGTTCTTTGATTTGAGCCTTAAGCTCTCTCAATTCTACCAGAGCCATGCGATATGCAGGGATGGAAATGGAACGAGTACCAGGTTCTAAATCAATGCAGAAATCTATATCCCTATCTGGAGGCATACTAGGCAAGTCATTAGGAAACACTTCTCTAAATTCTGACACCACAGGAATAGACTCAATAGCTGGAGACTCAACATCTCAAATATTAGCCAAATAAGCCAAACAACCCTGCCCTACCAGTTTCCTATCCTGAATAGAGGATATGATCTTAGCTTGCTTAGGCTTGTACACCCCTTCCCACTCTAACTTTTCCCTTCTCGGAATTTCTAGAGTCACAGACTTAGTATTACAATTAAGCACATCATAATAGGGGGACAACCAAGCCATGCCTAGATTATGTCAAAGTCAGTCGTATCCATAATCACCAAGTCAGCCCAAGTCTGAAAACCATAAAAAAAATACAACAAGCACGATAGACATGGGTGACTATGACAGACTCTCCAACTGGGGTAGAAACATTGATGGGGGCATCAAGTATATCACAATTCATATCAAACTCTGAGGTAAATCGCACGGATACATAAGAATAAATAGAACCCGGATCAAATAACACATTAGCCATTCGGTCACAAATAAGAATAGTACATGTGGTCACTGTGTCAGACGCCTCTGCCTCGTTCTTGCTCGAAAAGGTGTAACAATGAGCCCTATCATCATGATGGGCGACTTCCATACCTGGTTACATCGTACCTCTACCTGTGTTACCATTTCCCCTACCTCCGCGGCCTCACTGATTTCTTCCTCGCCCACCTTCTGGACGCCCTTGACCATTTGTAATAACCCGAAAAAAAATCAATAGGCTAAACTAAATCCTCATCGAATGGGTTGGTATAACTTCAAGTTGGTGTCTACGTTGAATTAGAGCTAATGTGAGGTTTGATGTAATTTCTGAAGATGTATAAGACCAAACTAAAGCTAAATGAGGGATAAACATCTAGGAATGAAGGTAAGGACCTAAATTATCAAGAAAGGGTGAAGGAGGACTTGTTTCTCTTTGGATAGGTTGAGGATTGGCAACATGGTCGCCCAAGCCACTAGGTGATGCGCCAAAGTGCACTTGGGTCGCCTAGTGGGCTGTCCCTCCTAGCCTATGTTCTGGAACAAAGGGTGAACTAAGCCTTAGCTCACCAACCAACTTGGTAAGTCGCCCATTGGTCCTTCTAGATTGCCTAGTGAGCTGCCCATTTTTGGAGCTCACTGGAAATTTGGGCGAGCCAAGGGTTCACTTGGCGAGTCGCCTAGTGCCCTTGGCGAGCCAACATGGTCCATTGGGCGAGCAAAGTCGTGAAAGGGGAGAAAATTTAAGTTTAAATTTTAAGGGTCCTTAATTCTTTTCCAAAGTTTAGTCCTTATTATTTTATTCCTTTCCTAGTGACTAAATAACCTCTTTAGACTTGAAAACCTTGGAATTTAGTTACTTTTAAGAAATATTAAAAGAAGACCCATCTCCTCTCAATATTTCTCTCTCTATAAGTTCCTCCATTGAAGAACACCAAGAACTTAAAGGTTAGGGCTCAAGAATCAATCTTCTCAACTCCAAATCGTGGGCAAAGCTTCAATTAAGGTATGGGGACCTTGATCCATAGAACACTTTTCTCCATGAAGCCCTTCAAACTCTAATTTCGAAATTGGTATATTGTTAAAAAACTAGGGTTTCTATTCTAGCCATGGGTTCTTCCTAAAAATGATTTTATTATGTTAATTGCATTATACTATGGATTATTTGATGTTTAATGGTGATTTTCATTGTAAAATTCCCCTTGAATCCATGTACACCTCCATGACCCCAAATTCAAGTATTGTGATAGGTGTATTGATGCAAGTTGATTAATATGAATTGTTTCTATGTGAATTTAGTTATTGGATCTTGTTTTATTCATGCCTATTGTAGTATATTTAGGTGTAATTGTGATACATGATTCATGACCTTGAAAAGGGATAAATTGCTAGGGTTTGTGCATATGGATGCAAGGTGTGTATAAACTATTGATTCATTTAGAAAGTAAATCTCCTATGACTAATGTGTAAAGTATGGTATTGTTGAAAGGTTGATCTTCCCTTACCTTTGAAATTAATTATGAATGAAGTATATAGGATGATAATGTTGTTGATTGTGTCATTGCAAGGACAATTGCACACACACACTCCATGCATAAACATGATTATGATGTATCAATGGTGTTAATTGAAAGTATAGTTCTCATATGCACCTTTACACATTGTTATGCATGAAATATACATGACCATGATGATCCTATTGTGTTGATTTAAAGTTCATTCTCATGAGAACACATGATCTTGGTGTGAAAGTTAAACTCACATACTAATGTTGATTCTAAGGTTGAAAGTACATTTTCACCTTTAATGAATCTATGAGCTATTTTGATGAATTGTATTGAATGAAGGATAAAGTATTCCCTCACACATGTAAATACAATTCAAAGACTAATAATGTATAATTTGGGAAATAATGCTTAGTACCGAGTGGATATGGTTAATAAAGTAAAGGCCCTTCCGCCAATGCAAGAGGTTGGGTCATCCAAGTGAACTCATGAGATGGAAGCACCTTCGCCAATGCATGAGGTCGGATTTCTAGAAGCAATCTCCCTATCCCATAACTATGTGCCCACATAGGTCTTTAGCCATTGGATCCACCTTATAACTACGTTGTTAGTTCTACCTTAGGCAAGTAGGACACCTTATTTCGGTGTGGGGTTACACAACTGTCACACCCCTAAATAGAAAGGGGCAGACATCAAGGATATACATAATCAACTGCTAGACATCTTACTAATCTCATGCCAAAGCTGAAAATTTATAAGCAGCGGAACCTATATGAAGACACATACTAAAACATAGATAACAAAATGGCATGTTGGGATACTTTAAAATGGAAACAAGACTAAGTCTACGAAGCCTCTAAAGAGTATGCCTCTGAGAATCTGATAACTAGTTGGGACAGGGCCCCGACATACCCATTCTGATATATGAACATATGTAGTAAAATATAGGTTCTAAATATCTGATAGCTCCAGGTAGAGGTAGAGCTTACCAACTGCTAAACTGGAAGTCTCTAGTCTACTGAAAATGCCTGTTGTCATGAGTACCTGAGCCTGTAGTGATACAAATGAAACTCCAAAATAATAGGGACGTCAATACATACAAAACATGTACTAGTATGTAAAGCAAACTGAATAACAAGTAGACATCAAATATCATGATAGGAAAAATTGAGCATGTGTGTGCAGGAGACATAATCTGTAACTGGAATTGTGACCAACCTTAATGGTCCTCATCGAACGTTTTATGGCTTAGTCATTTATATATATACAATCCCTATAATTGGCCTAGGTGATATCTTTACTTCATTTTATCGCTTCTTTGCTCTTTGTAATGCTAACTATCAGGGAATCACAGGATGGCCTACTGACGGCGATTAGTGAACCCTGTATGGCATTTGTAGCCCACTGTCACGACCACGCGTGAAATCTCATAGTCTCGTAACGAGGTCTATCAAGGTACACCCCTCAGGGCTCTTGTATGGTATGCCCGCATGCATGTATCAGTCAGGTGAATCCACGACGGGAAATTCCAGCTGACTATATCAAAATTTTGTGTACAGAGTAGCGTCGCACGTAGTAGCCCTAAATATACCCACCCTACGCTGCGGAGTAGTCTATAATCTCAACTTCTTGCAATTATTTATAAGAATTAATTCATTAATCACATAGCTCGTGATAAAATTTGTGATTCCATTCTTTAGCTTGAGTATCATATATCTAGTGACCTAAGCACTTACGAACAATCTTTGGCTGGCTGCTTTCTTTAAATTTATGCAACTTGTACACCGCTAACTTCTAAGAGTTCCAACTGTGGACAAATGTAGTTATGTAAAACATATTGCTTCCTTGAAGAGTACTATAAATCTATAGGTTTAGGACTCAACATGAGAGGGTTTATAAAATCTATAGTGACATTTATCGGAAGAACATGCGAGTTTAGGTCGTGCCTTAAAGGCAAAACAGGTTTCAGCTTTACATACCTTAATTCGGGACTTACTATCTTATGTCATCAAACTCCTTTGCTGACAACTTTATCTATAACATAAAATCATAAAAGGATAGTAGAAAAAACTAATCAAGAGTCACAACAATGCCAAAAACACAATAATGGTTTGCAAGCGACAATCTCAATAATTACCACAGATGAATGGTGTATCACCACACCCTTCTCTTTATCTACATTCCAAGTAGGCTTATGACTTATTTACATGTTCAGTATTACTCCTCATACTTTAACCATAAAGAACCAGCCCCCTTAATCATCCACACTTAACATAAAAGTGAAACTCATGGCCTCCGATCACCATCCCACCGGTTCCTTGTTAACGATGTCAAATTTCTTTATAAGCTCATAGTTTAAGTTGGTAGAGAACTAACTCCATAAATCAAAATAATAGGAGCTCATATAACCAGCTACAATATATTCTTAGCGACTTAGGAATTTTATTTAACACTTGGGGAGCGACAAACTTTCAAGAACTATAATAGTCGTGTTCTCTATACCTAACCTTCCGTTTTAATGTAACCAGATTACCTCCCCAGTACAATACCATTGACCCCTCATTTGGTCAAAACAACAGCCAACACAACCTTCTCCAAACTCCCTCCTCACCAAAACATCAAATATAATGGGTTAAACGTGGACTAACGGCTTCCTATCACTGTCCCGTGAGTCCTACCCGCAAATTATACTTAAATCATCCTTGGAATACTATTTATGAATATAAAAGAGGATTCATACCTATATATCAAAGATAAGAAGCCCCTTCCCTTCTTTATTCTCCAAGAACAATACTTTTTCCTTCAAGAAAACATTTAGCTTAGTATATATATAGGTCTATGGTGAGGAAGACACCTGATTCTTGAAGAAACCAACTTACCTTAAGCTTTGGTGGATTGAAGATGAGAAAAACTTGAAGAAATAACTTGAAACCAGTCCTTAGACATTCTTGAGTATATGATAAAGTATATCCCAAACTTCTAATATAAAAAAAACAAGTTTGGCCGACTTTCTCTAAAGTGCCACATGTCCCGCAGTGATTGGGTAGTGCGCGCGTTTGTCGTAGAATGAACATAACTCTTTACTCCGATATTGTTTTAATGAGCAGTTTGTTTTGATGGAAACTAGACTCAAATACCTTCAATTGGATAGGTTGTAGGCCCTCTAACTCATTTTATATTAGGAGATATGCTCGTTCAAAGTCAGATGAGAAATGAGATCATTTGTAGTATTCCTCCACAATGAACCTTTAAACTTTAATCTTTTCTTTAATGATCTCTTTGGCCTAAAACTTTTTTTCAACCCTTCAAATGAATAAATATAAGGGTTACATGGTATGCTTAACCATTTTCAAATATATACCTCCCCCGATATCACATCTATGCATTGGTGTTTACAAGTCGCAAATGTATTTTAAGTTACGAGATATTACATTATCCCCCCCTTTGGATCAGTCATCCTCGAATGAATTTTAAAAAAAATTGGCAGAGTTTCCTTTGTAAATAGGCCTATCCAAAACCTTTCATCCAACAAAAATACACACACAATGCTTCACAGAGCATCACCACGTAATAATATGCAACGGATATTCACTAGGCTCTGTTTGGCCTTATACGAATTGAAACTACACTAAATAATATAATATACCTTATATTGTGGATGTTTCAACTTTGAGGAACATGTGGTGTCTGTATCAAGTGCCTGATCATATAACATATAATAATGCAGTACTACAAAGTACTGGCAAAACAGATACTCAAATGAGAGGAGTTATGACTTTAAGAACCTTTGTGTGGCTACTAAAATAAGTGGGGATACTTGGCCCTCATGTTAGCCTCTGCTTCCCATGTGGCTTCTTTTATATTCTGACTTCTCCAAAGTACCTTGACTGATGCTGCATCTTTTATCCTCAACTTCCTAACCTGTCGGTCCAATATTGCCATTTGGACTTCCTCATAAGATAAGTGTTCTAAGAATTCCATACCTTCTGTGGGAATAACCTGTGTAGGATCTCCCAAGCATTTGCGTAACATCGACACATGGAAGACCGGGTGTACTGAAACAAACTCTCGAGGTAAATCCACCTCATAGGCTACCTGGCCAACTCTACGTATAACTTTATATGGCCCAATATACCTGGGGCTCAACTTACCTTTCCTCCCAAATCTCATAATGCCCTTCATAGGGGATACCTTCAAGAATACCCAATCATCAACCTGGAACTCTATGTCTCTACGGCGTACGTCTGCATATGATTTTTGTGGGATCTGAGCCATTTTCAGTTGCTCTTTTATCAACTTTACTGTTTCAACGGCTTGGTGAACAAGGTCTGGTCCTAATATTTGAGTTTCACCTACTTCAAACCAACCTATAGGCGATATGCACCGACGCCCATAGAGGGCTTTAAATGGAGCCATGTCAATGCTTGAATGATAACTATTATTTTAAGCAAATTCTATCACGGGCATATGATCATCCCAATTACCTTTAAAGTCTAAAACACATGCTCTCAACATATCTTCGAGTGTTTGAATAGTGTGTTCGGTTTGGCCGTCTGTATGCGGGTGGAATGCAGTGCTAAGATTCACTTGTGTGCCCAAACTCTTCTGGAATGATCTCCATAAATGTGCCGTAAATTGGGCACCCCTATCTGAAATAATAGATAGTGGAGTCCCATGCAAGCGAACAACTTCCCTTACATACAGCTTGGCATATTCTTCGGTTGTGCTGCTGAATTTAACTGGCAAGAAGTGGGCATATTTCGTCAACCGATCAATGATCACCCAAATGGAATCATGTCTCTTAAAAGAGAAAGGCAAACCTGTAATGAAACCCATATTAATAGCCGCCCATTTCCATATTAGAATGTCCATAGTCTGAGCTAGGCCACCGGGCCTCTGATGTTCTGCTTTAACTTGTTGGCAATTGGAGCATTGTGCCACGTATTCCGCAATATTCCTGTTCATGTCATTCCACCAGTAGACCTCCTTAAGGTCATGATACATATTTGTGGAGCCTGGATGAATTGAGTATCAGGAACAATGTGCTTCATCCATGATTTTCTACCTTAACCCATCTATATTTGGAACACACAGTCTGCCTTGGCATCTCAAGGTGCCATCATCCGCTAAATTGAATGTCGTAATTCGGTGCTCATGAATCCCTGCTCGATACTGTAGAAATATTGGATCGTCATACTATTTCTTTTTCACCAATGCCACTAATGATGATTCAGCAGTATTCGGTACGACTACGCTTCCATCTTTGACTTCAAGAAGTCAGACTCCCAGGCTGGCTAATTTGTGAACATCTCGTACTACTTCCTGTTGTACACATGGTAAATGTACTAGACTTCCCATAGATAGTCGACTAAGAGCATCTGCTACCACGTTAGCTTTACCTTGGTGGTAAAGGATGTTCACATCATAGTCCTTCAACAACTCTACCTACCTTCTCTGCTTGATATTCAAATATTTTTGCTTGAAAAGATATTGGAGACTCTTATGATCTGTAAAACTATCAACATGTACCCCATACAAATAATGTCGCCAAATCTTAAGCGCAAATACCACTGCAGCAAGCTCCAAATCATGAGTCGGGTAGTTTTGTTTGTGTTTCTTCAATTGTCGAGAAGTGTATGCTATCACCTTCCCTTGTTGCATTAAGAAGCACCCTAGGTCAATGCCTGAAGCATCACAATAAACTACATACCCTTTTGTACCATCTGGTAAGGCCAACATTAGCGCCTTAGTCAATCTATCTTTCAGCTCTTGGAAGCTTTTCTCACACGCATCGGACCACTAGAACTTCACTGCCCTTTGCGTCAATTTGGTCAATGGTACAGAAATAGAGGAAAATCCTTCTACAAACCTGCGATAATATCCAGCAAGTCCCAACAAACTACGCACCTCCGTCGGAGTAGTAGGTCGAGGCCAACTCTTTACAGCCTCAATCTTTTGGGAGTCTACTCTAATGCCTTCACTAGAGACCACATGGTCAAGAAAATCCACAGAGTTCATCCAAAATTCACATTTCGAGAACTTGGCATATAGTTGGTGCTCTGTGAGTGTTTGTAGGACAACTCTCAAGTGATTTGCATGTTCTCTGGCATCACGTGAATATATCAAGATGTAATCTATAAATACAATCACATACATATCAAGAAAGGGTTTGAAAACCCTATTCATCATATTCATAAAGGCTGCTGGAGCATTTGTTAGTCCAAATGACATGACAAGGAACTCAAAGTGTCCATATCTCATTCGACAGGCTGTTTTGGGAATATCTACTTCTCGAATCTTCAGCTGATGATATTCGGATCTCAAGTCAATCTTTGAAAAACACTTAGCTTCTTGCAATTGATCAAATAGATCATCTATCCTCGGAAGGGGATATTTGTTCTTTATCGTCACTTTATTAAGCTGTCTGTAATCTATACACATCCGCATCGTTCAATCCTTCTTGCATAAAAATAGTACTGGAGCACCCCAAGTCGATATGCTATTGCAAATAAAACCTTTGACAAGCAAATCTTTCAGCTGCTCCTTTAGCTTTTTCAATTCTGCTGGCGCCATTCTATAAGGTGGAATGGATATAGATTGGGTACCGGGATCTACATCAATACCAAAATCAATCTCTCTAATTGCAGGTAGTCCCGGAAGTTTGTCCGAAAACACATCTGGATATTCATTCACAACGGGCACAGAGTGGAGAGTCGCTATCTGTTTCTCAGCTTGAAGGTCTCTTACATGGACAAAGTGATATAAACTCCCTTTGTCTATAAACTTTTGTGCCTTAAGATAGGAAATAAACCTTTCTCTAGGCATCATAGCATTACCCCTCCACTCTAGGACTGTCTCTCCCAGGAAACGGAATCGAGCAACTTTGGGTCGGCAATCAACTGTTGCATAATAAGACGACAACCAATCCATGTCCATAATGACATCAAAATCAACCATTTCTAGCTCTATCAAATTTGCCAATGTGTCACTGCCACATATTGTTACTAGGCACCCATAATAGATCCTTCTAGCTATAACAGAGTCTCCTACCGGAGTCGATACTGCAAATGGTTCATGTAATAAATCTGGCTCTACTCCAAATTTATTAGCAACAAATGGAGTAACATATGATAGGGTATAACTTGGGTCTATCAATGCATATACATCATAAGAGAAAATAGATAAGGTACCAGTAACCACATCTGGGGATGCCTCTGAATCCTGACGACCTGCTAGTGCATACATCCGATTTGGGCCAGCTCCAGAACCAGATCCTCTACCCCTGCCTGTACCTCTCCCTGCTGGTGGTTGAGGGCCAAGTGATGAAGAAGGTGTTGATGCTGAGGATGCGCCTGCAGAGCCACTATATTATGGCCTATCACCTCTACCCTCTACACGAAGATTCGAACAATCATGTATCTTATGACCCTCAACTTCACACCCATAGAAAACAGTAGATCCATATCGACACTCTCCCAAGTGAGACTAGACACAGTGCCTGCAAGTAGGTCGAGGCGGTAGTCCTCAAATAGCACCTCTCTAATAATGGGGATTAGGTGCCCTCGAGGTCTGAGTATGCTCATACCTGGGTCTCGATGACTAAGCTGGGGAACTAGCAGTTGAGCAGAGCCTGTCTGGGAGGACCTCTACTGGAGTAAGCTCTAGTATCTCCCTGAAATATTCCTGCACTCCTAGCCCTCTTATTTTGTTCCCTATCTCTCTCAGCCCTACGATTTTGTAAACGATCTTCTGTTTGCTTAGCATGTTCTATAAGTCTTGCAATATCCATATCCCGATTTAATGTAGCAATGGTGCAAGATCCAATCAAATGATCTCCAAGTCCACCAATGAAGCGATGCATCCTTGTATTTTGGGTGCTAACCATCTCAGGAGCAAATCTAGCCAACTGAGTGAATCGCATGCAATACTCCCTGACGCTAAGGTTATTCTGTTGAAAGTTTAAAAATTTATCAACCCTCGCTTCCCTAAGCTCTAGTGGAATAAAGTGCTTCATAAAGGCCTGAGAGAACTCCTTCCAAACAGCTGGAGGAGAATTTTGTCCCTAGAGTCAACCCACATCTCGTACCAAGCAATGGCGACATCTTTCAGCTGATAAGAGGCTAATTCACCTGCCTCAAAGATATGCATGACCCTAAGAATTATGTTGATCTCATCTATAAATTGTTGTGGGTCCTCTGCCACCCTAGATCCTGTGAATACTGGGGGATTCATATGGAGGAAATTAAGTACTCTGGATCCAGGTGCCTCTTCCTGAACCGTACTAGGTGTTGCTGCATTTTGTCTTTGGACCTGAGCAACTACCAACTGAGTGAGCAACTGTATTTCCCTTCTAAGAGCTTGCTCTGAGGCACCTCATGGCGGTACATGCGGTAAATGAATTAGCATTGGTACTACTGGAGGTGTAGGAACTCCTGTAGCTCCTTCTGTCATGGGAATCCGAGGACCTAGAAGCATAGGACATGGCAAGCTCTGCTGACCACTAGTTTGATCACCTACTAGTTAGGACTGCTCTAAAATGGATGCCTCCTGAGTATTACTAGAAATGGACCTCGAGCCTTCTTTATCATTGTCCGTATCAGACATGATCTAAATCACAAATGAAAAAAAGAGTTTGAGTCAGAATTAACTTTCTATGACTTAGTTGTATCACATGATACAGATTATGAAAGAAGGTCACATTCCAAAATGCCCATGTAGTCCCTAAATTATAAATATGGCGTGCAACACATTTATAAGAAAGGTCCTACTAGACACGACTTCATAGACTCCCTGTGACACTTGAACCTTGGGCTCTGATACCAAGTTTGTCACACCCCTAACTAAAAAGGGGTAGACATCAAGGATATACACAAGCACCTGCTAGATAACTTACTAATCTCATGCCAAAGCTGAAGATTCATAAGCAGCGGAACCTATATGAATACACATACTAAAATATAGATAACAAAAGGGCCCGTTGGGATACTTTACAACGGAAACAAGACTATGTCTACGAAGCCTCTAAAGAGTATGCCTCTGAGAATCTGATAACTAGTCGGGACAGGGCCCCGACATATCCATTCTGATATATAAACATATGTAGTAAAATATAGGCTCTAAATATCCGATAGCTCCAGGTAGAGGTGGAGCTTACCAACTGCTAAACTGGAAGTCTCTAGTCTACTGAAAATGCTTGTTGTCCTGAATACCTGAGCCTGTAGTGATACAAATGAAACTCCAAAATAATAGGGACGTCAATACATACAAAACATGTACTGGTATGTAAAGCAAACTGAATAACAAGTAGACATCAAATATCATGATAGGAAAATTTGAGCATATGTATGCAAGAGACATAATCTGTAATTGGAATTGTGACCAACCTCAATGGTCCTCATCGAACGTTTTATGGATTAGTCATTTATATATATATATAATCCCTATAATTTGCCTAGGTGATATCTTTACTTCATTATATCGCTTTTTTGCTCTTTGTAATGCTAACTATCAGGGAATCACATGATGGCCTACTGACGGCGATTAGTGAACCCTGTATGGCATCTATAGCCCACTGTCATGACCACGCGTGAAATCTCATAGTCTGGTAACGAGGTCTATCAAGGTACACCCCTCAGGGCTCCTGTATGGTCTGCCCGCAGGCCTGTATCAGTCAGGTGAATCCACGACGGGAAATTCCTGCTGACCATATCTTAATTTTGTTCACAGAGTAGCGTCGCACGTAGTAGTCCTAAATATACCCACCCTACGCTGTAGAGTAGTCTATAATCTCAAGTGCTTGCAATTATTTATAATAATTAATTCATTAATCACATAGCTCGTGATACAATTCGTGATTCCATTCTTTAGCTTGAGAATCATATATCTGGTGACCTATGCACTTACGAACAGTCTTTGGCTGGTTGCTTTCTTTAAATTTATGCAACTTGTACACCGCTAACTTCTAAGAGTTCCAACTGTGGGTAAATGTAGTTGTGTGAAACATATTGCTTCCTTGGAGAGTATTATAACTCTATAGGTTAGGACTCAACATGAGAGAGTTTATAAAATCTATAGTGACATTTATCGGAAGAACATGCGAGTTTAGGTAGTGCCTTAAGAGCAAAACAGGTTTCAGCTTTACATACCTTAATTCGGGACTTACTATCTTACGTCGTCAAACTCCTTTGCTGACAACTTTATCTATAACATAAAATCATAAAAGGATAGTAGAAAAAACTAATCAAGAGTCACAACAATGCTAAAAACACAATAATGGTTTGCAAGCGACAATCTCAATAATTACCACAGATGAATGGTGTATCACCACACCCTTATCTTTATCTACATTCCAAGTAGGCTTATGACTTATTTACATGTTCAGTATTACTCCTCATACTTTAACCATAAAGAACCAGCCCCCTTAATCATCCACACTTAACATAAAAGTGAAACTCATGGCCTCCGATCGCCATCCCACCGGTTCCTTGATAACGATGTCAAATTCCTTTATAAGTGTTGGGTTCTGAAGGATGATTATGGCGTCATGCGGAAGCTTACAATTGCATATCATATGGTTGATAAATATAAATGACACAAAAACTTATACTAAAATAAAATATTATTATATCAAAACTAATATAAAGAAAAACATTGAAACTTTAGAGAGAATAAATCTCCCCATAAACAAGACTCTTAAACGACTACATTGTGGATGTTCTTATTGTTATTGTGTTAGAAGAAACAAACCTATATTTATAGAGTCCTAAAACCTTTCCTACTAGAAAAGAACTAGCTACTCTAAAATATTTTCCTAAAAGGAAAGAAGAAACCAAATATGAAAGAATATTTTATTTTCCTTTCAAGAAAAGTAAAACCATTTATGGTAATGTTTTGTCTTTTCTTTTAGGAAAAAATAAAATTCAAATAAGGTAAGAAAATCAGGGCAAAACCCAAACAAATCTCCCCTTTTGGCTGGATTTTCTTGACAAAGCTTGATCTGTCTTCTTCATTGCATGATAATCTTGTTCTTCACAAAATCTTCATCACAGTTTCTTGCCATGGTTAAAAATAAAGTTTAAAATATATGGGGTAAAAATATTTTGTTTTTATTTTTAAAAATTGCAGCAACAGGAATGTTGAAAATATGGTTGAAACTTCTTCTCCACATGTAGCTTGACAAAAAATCTATATTATCATCAAATTGATTACAAATTGATTTGAAATCATCTTGAGCTTGTCTTCTACCTCATTGAACCATAGGACCACCGGATCTTTGCACCCTGTGCTCTGATACCACTTGTTGGGTTCTGAAGGATGATTAGGGCTTCATGCGGAAGCTTACAATTGCATATCATATGATTGATAAATTAGACGACACAAAAACTTATACTAAAATAAAATATTATTATATCAAAACTAATATAAAGAAAAACATTGAAACTTTAGAGAGAATAAATCTCCCCATAAACAAGACTCTTAAACGACTACATTGTGGATGTTCTTATTGTTATTGTGTTAGAAGAAACAAACATATATTTATAGAGTTCTAAAACCTTTCCTACTAGAAAAGAACTAGCTACTCTAAAACATTTTCCTAAAAGGAAATAATAAACCAAATATGAAAGAATATTATATTTTCTTTTCAAGAAAAGTAAAAACATTTATGGTAATGTTTTGTCTTTTCTTTTAGGAAAAAATAAACTTCAAATAAGGTAAGAAAATCAGGGCAAAACCCTAACAATAAGCTCATAGTTTAAGTTGGTAGAGAACTAACGCCATAAATTAAAATAATAGGAGCTCATATAACCTGCTACAACATATTCTTAGCGACTTTGGAATTTCATTTAACACATGGTGAGCGAAATACTTTCAAGAACTATAATAGTCGCGTTCTCTATACCTCGCCTTCCATTTTAATGTAACTAGCTTACCTCCCCAATACAATACCATTGACCCCTCATTTGGTCAAAACAACAGCCAACACAACCTTCTACAAACTCCCTCTTCACCAAAACATCAAATACAATGGGTAAAACATGGACTCACGGCTTCCTATCACCGTCCCGTGAGTCCTACCCGCAAATTATACTTAAAGCAACCTTGGAATACTATTTATGAAGATAGAAGAGGATTCATACCTATATATCAAAGATAAGCAGCCCCTGCCCTTCTTTATTCTCCAAGAACAATACTTTTTCCTTCAAGAAAACATTTAGCTTAGTATATATATAGGTCTATGGAGAGGAAGACACTTGATTCTTGAAAAAATCAACTTACCTTAAGCTTTAGTGGATTGAAGATGAGAAAAACTTGAAGAAATAACTTGAAACCAGTCCTTACACATTCTTGAGTATATGATAAAGTATATCCCAACCTTCTAATATAAAAACAACAAGTTTGGCCGACATTCTCTAAAGTGCCACATGTCCCGCAGTGATTGGGCAGTGCGTGCGTCTGTCGTAGAATGAACATAACTTTTTACTCCGATATTGTTTTAACGAGCGGTTAGTTTTGATGGAAACTAGACTCAAATACCTTCAATTGGACAGGTTGTAGGCCCTATAAATCGTTATATATTAAGAGATATGCTCGTTCAAAGTCAGATGAGAAATGAGATCATTTGTAGTATTCTTCCACAATGAACCTTTAAACTTTAATATTTTCTTTAATGATCTCTTTGGCCTAAAACTTTTGCTTAACCCTTCAAATGACTAAATATAAGGGTTTCATGGTATGCTTAACTATTTTCAATTATATACCTCCCCCGATATCACATCTATGCTTTGGTGTTTACGAGTCGCAAATGTATTTTAAGTTACGGGATATTACAACGACACCGGATTCCATGTAGCTCACATGGTCTATGTCGGTTATGGAAACTTTTTCCTATATAATGAAGATAATGAATGAGACATGAACTATACTATGACTTCTTAGTGAGTTTACTTAGTAGGAGTGGGGGTATGGAACTTCACTCCCACATTGCACAAGTAGACTTAGTAGGATCTTGTAAGATGGTTCCTTTATATCATGGTGAGATTCAAATGTATGCATGTGTATTGAATGGATAGTTGTTATGAATGACTTTCCTTGTATTCAAGTAGTATACATGACTATTTCCTTAATTGTGACTAATGATTATGATGAGGTCTAAAGATGATGTGCATGACCAAGGTAGCTTCAAGGGGGTGCTTAGTAGGGTTGGTATTATGGGATGCCAACCATACATTGAACAAGTGTTCCTTAGGGGTTACTAAGGTGTTGATATTACTATGTAATGAGAATAAATGTGATTATGGTTTGTATTGTGACTTGTAAATACATGTTGGTTTCTAAACATGACAAAGGCATGCTTTTCAAATAAAATGTCATTTTATCATATTTCAAGGATTTTCTGCATGTTTCCATACTTCGTACATATTATGTGCTAATCCCTTCTTCCTTCTACATCTTAATGAGTGTAAGTTTCGGCTAGGTGACTTTCACTCTCATTTGAAGAAGACTTGGATTGCTTATCTCCAAGTGTGGTGAGTCCTCAAGTTCGAGGACGGGATTTCCTATTTCTTAGTTTCATTTTGTATCATGTATATTGAGACTTTTATTGATGTAAAGGGCTAAGTCCCAAAACTTTATATTCCTATGTTTAGATGGTAAATGAGACAAAGTCTAGATTTCCTATGATTTTCTTTTATGAAAAGTGAAGTTGAACTTCGATTGCAAAGTTTTAAATTTTTCCGCATTATTTTCTATGTCTGATGTAATGATGATGCTAGAGGCTTGTATGAGACCCCTTTGGGATGAAGTACGTCGTGTCGCGTCTAAGGGCTAGCCTTGGGTCGTGACAAAATTGGTATCAGAGCATAATGTTTTGGGAATAATATTTAGGTTTATGTCTCATGAACCACGTCTAGTAGAGTCTTGTTCATAAGTGTGAAGTGTGCCACACTTATGAATGAGAGGCTATAAGATGTTTAGAAACTTTCACTTCTTTCATTACTCTTTAGTCGTGCTTTGGAGTCCTAACTATATGAAGTACTTTCTCCTAACCCTTTTCTTGTGATTATAGGCAATGAATACAAGAAGGGCTAATGCAAGAAGGGCTCAAGAGGAGAATGTGAATGAGAAGGTTCCCCCACAAGCTCCTCAAGATCCTAATGATGAAGGGGTCATGAATAATATTAAGATAAGGGCGGCTTTCCAAACTCTAACTCAACTCATTATGGTTCAAGCTAAAATAATCACCACTCAAGCTCAAACTCTAACGGCTTAAGCCAACTGAGAAGTTAGGCCCCGGGTAAAGCCCAATGTGAGTACCATGGCCTCACGGTTGAGAGAGTTTACTAGGATGAACCCTTCTATCTTTTTGGGTTCCAAAATGAATGAAGATCCACAAGAGTTTTTGGAGGAGGTCTATAAGATAGTGGAGGCTATGAGGATCACTACTATTTAGAAAGCCGAGTTGGTCGGGTATCAATTGAAAGACGTGGCCCAAGTACGGTACATGCAATGGAAGGACAATAAGCCTATAAGGGTGGGTCCCATAAGTTGGGAAGTTTTCAAGAAGGCCTTTCTTGATAGGTTATTCCCCCATGATAGGGAATCCAAAGTTGAGAATTTCATCAACCTTCGTCAAGGATGTATGAGTGTCCAAGAATACTCTTTGAAATTAACTAAGTTGTCCAAATATGCCCCCTCTTTGGTTTCCAACCCAAGGGATGAGATGAGTCACTTTGTCACCGGTGTGTTCGATGTTATTGAAGAAGAGTGTCGTGCGGCAATGCTCCATGACAACATGGATAACTCAAGGTTGATGGTTTATGCTCAACAAGTTGAGGAGTCGAGGTTTAGGAATAAGACTAGAGAGGTGAAAAGGGCAAGGCCCGACGATGGAAATTCTTCTAAGAGTAAGTTTGAAGGTCAACGTGGACAAAGGTTTAAGAAAAGGTTCTCCAATCAAAGTTCCTCCAATGCTCCTAAGAACAACAAAAATAGGGTGTCTAAACCTAAGCCTCAAGGAGGCAATAGGGGTGGATCTTCCATGGAGAAGCCTACATGTGCAAAGTGTGGTAAGAAGCATGAAGGGAAATGTCTTGCCAGTATGGGTGTGTGCTATGGATGTGGAAAAAGTGGACATTAATTGAAATATTGTCCAACCCATACTACCAAGGGAAGAGAGGGTAATCAAGCTACAACAAGTGGTTCTAATGTCGATGCTCCCAAGAAGAATCGCTTTTATGCCCTCCAATCTAGAAGTGAGCAAGAAGGATCCCCGGATGTTGTTACCGGTATGTTACAAGTATTTCCAATTGATGTTTATGCATTATTAGACCCCGGTGACACTTTATCTTTTGTTACCCCTTTTGTGGCTATGATATTTGAAGTGTCTCCCGAAGAGTTAAAAGAACCTTTTTCCGTGTCTACCCCGGTAGGGATTCGGTTATAGCTAAAAGAGTGTATAGAAGATGTCCTATCTCCTTGTCTCATAGAGTCACTTTGGTTGATTTGATATAATTAGATATGTTTGACTTTAATGTCATCTTGGGGATGGATTGGCTTCATGCTTGTTTTGCTTCCATTGATTGTAGAACTCGGGTAGTAAACTTTCAATTCCCTAATGAGCCCGTTTTAGAATGGAAGGGGAGAAAATCAATCCCTAGAGGTCGATTCATTTCATGTCTAAAAACTAGTAGAATGATTTCTAAGGGGTGTATCTATCATATTGTTAGGGTTATGGACATTGAGTCCAAGACTACTTCCTTAGAGTCGGTCCCCGTAGTGAGGGAATTTCCGGAAGTCTTCCCCGATGACTTTCCCGGAATTCCTCCCGAACGGGAAATACACTTCAGCATTGATCTTTTGCCGGATACTCAATTCATATCAATTCCCCCTTACCAGATGGTTCCGGCCGAATTAAAAGAATTAAAGGCACAACTCAAAGATTTTCTAGACAAGGGTTTCATTCAACCAAGCATATCTCCATTGGGTGCTCCGGTATTATTTGTGAAAAAGAAAGATGGCTCCCTTAAGATGTGTATTGATTACCTCCAATTGAACAAGGACACTATAAAGAATAAGTACCCTCTTCCTAGAATTGATGATTTGTTTCACCAACTCCAAGGGGCGAGTTACTTTTCAAAGATTGACCTAAGGTCGGTCTACCACCAACTTAGAGTGAGAGAGGTTGACATTCCTAAAATGGACTTCCAAACAATATATGGTCACTACGAATTCCTAGTCATGTATTTTGGTCTAACAAATGCCCCGACGGCATTTATGGATCTAATGAATAGGGTATTTAGGCAATATCTTGACTCTTTTGTGATCGTCTTTATTGACGATATTTTGATCTATTCAAGGAGTGAGGGTGATCATATGAAACATTTGAGGATAGTATTGCAAGTCCTTAAGGACCACCAATTATATGCTAAGTTTAGTAAGTGTGAGTTTTGGCTAAGGTCGGTTGCTTTTCTTGGCCATATTGTGTCGGGTAAGGGTATTGAGGTTGATCCTAAGAAGACGGATGCGGTCAAGAGTTGGCCTAGACCCTTGTCTCCTACCGATATTCAAAGTTGTTTGGGTTTGGCCGGTTATTATCGGAGATTTGTTGAGGTCTTTTCCTCTATCTCTTCTCCATTGATGACCCTAACTCAAAAGAAGGCTAAATTTGAGTGGTCGGAGGCTTGTGAGAGAAGCTTCCAAGAATTGAAAGATAGGCTTACCTCCGCTTCGGTGTTGACCTTACCGGAGGGTACCGATGGGTTTGTGGTATATTGTGACGCTTCTTGAGTGGACTTGGTATGTGTCCTTATGCAACATGGTAAAGTGATCGCTTATGCTTCAAGGCAACTCAAGGTTCATGAGAAGAACTACCTGACTCATGACCTTGAACTAGCAGCGGTTATATTTGCTTTGAAAATATGGAGACATTACTTATATAGGGTCCATGTAGATGTGTTTACCGACCGCAAGAGTCTTCAATATGTGTTTATCCAAAGAGATTTGAATCTCTGACAAAGAAGGTGGTTGGAGTTTTTGAAGGATTATGACATGACTGTCCTATATCACCCCGGAAAAGCTAATGTTGTTGTGGATTTCCTATGTAGATTGTACATGGGTAGTGTGGCTCATGTAGAAGATGGGAAGAAGGAATTGGTTCGTGATGTGCATAAGTTGGCCCGGTTAGGTGTCCAACTAGTGGATTTCACCAAGGGTGGAGTTGTGGTTCATCATAGTTCCGAATCATCCTTTGTAGTTGATGTGAAGTCCAAGCAATATCTTGATCCTATTTTGATTGAATTGAAAGAATCGGTTCTCAACCAGTCCGTTGAGGTTTTCTCCCAAGGGGGAGATGGGGTACTTAGGTACCAAGGTAGGTTGTGTGTTCCGGATGTTGATGGTTTGAGGGAGAAAATTCTAGAAGAGGCTCATGGTTTGCGGTATTCTATTCATCCGGGAGCCACCAAGATGTATTATGACCTACGGGAAGTCTATTGGTGGAATGGTATGAAGAAGGATATAACGGGTTTTGTAGCCAAATGTCCGAATTATCAGCAAGTTAAGGCCGAGCACTTGAAACCTGGAGGTTTGCTCCAAGATATTAATATTCCCACTTGGAAGTGAGAGGATGTGAATATGGATTTTGTTGTGGGATTGCCTCGTACTCGAAGGCAACATGATTCTATATGGGTCATTGTTGATAGGTTGACCAAGTCTGCTAACTTTATTCCCGTTAAGGTTACCTTTTCGGCGGAAGATTATGCTAAATTGTATATCAAGGAGGTAGTGAAGTTGCAAGGGGTTCCTTTGTCCATCATATCAAACTGGGGTGCTCAATTTACTTTCCGCTTGTTCTTGGTCTACAAACAATCATAATAATGGGAGGATCAATAAACAACACCTAATTACCCGGATTATAAACAATTATATCAATCCTAGGTCAAACCCTTGATCCCCATACCCATATTAGGGCTTTTTCCACCATAATTTCCATATCAAAACCCTCCTCCATCGATAATTACCCACTAGTTTACGTTCTACGGATCGAAAATTGGATTCAGGAAGTTAAAACCTTACCTTTAGCCTTAAGAATGGTGAAAACTCGTCAAGAACTCTCTTGGGTCGTTCCTTAGCTCTCAAAGTCGATATGTGTATAATAAAACATTTTTGGGATTTATTTCCGACGTAAGTCGCGTCTATCCCGCCATAGCGGTCCTCACCCCTCTACAGCAGCCCCGCCCTGGCGGAAAAATCTCGCCTTAGTGGATTGCACGAAAACAGTGAGAAAATTTAAGAATTCCAAACCCCCATTTCACAATACACCTTCAACTAATGACACTCATAAACTACCCGTTCACGCCAAGATCAGTTTCGGGAGTTCTACTCACCTGAATTCAATTCCATAAAGTCGTACGGGTTCCTTAACATCTTAGCTATCTACTCATGTGATCAAAATCATAATTAGATCACCCATTTGTTACCAGATTTCTCTGGAATTCACTGACTCCAATTTCATCCAAATCTGGACAAGGTTGGAAAATTTCAGTTACAACAAAAAAGTTTTACGGCCCAAAAAATTTCCCCGTTGATTTTTCTATAACGACGGGAACAGGTCGTTACACGACCATTGTAAGGCATTTTTTGTTGGCCAAGATGAGAAGGTCTACTACAAAATACTAGATCTTGTGTCTTCAGCACTTGTTTTGCTAATTTTGCTGAAGAAACTACAACGAATGGAGTAGAACCAAATTTCAATGAGAAGATTTTTCCATATTTCTTGAAAAGTTTCCAAAAATAGATATGAGGGGTTAAACTATCAAATTGATGCAAATTTCCAATGAATGGGAGGCCTATAGGACCTTGTGGAAGATTTGTTTTTCTACTTTTTTTGTCTTTATAAAGGAGAAAAATAAGCAAAATTGGAAAGGCTACAAAGAGTAGAAAGATAATCATTTTGTTGTCCACCTACACAAATAATGCAAGTCACTTGAAATGGCCTACATATAGAAAAAATGAATCTTTTTGGGTTAGACTTTTCCTCCTTTTTTTTGATTAAAGATAAGGAGTGTATATGACTTCTGATCAATGATAACATAATTAAGAGAATTTTAGATTAAAATATATTTTCTGATCCGCTTCAATTTGTTTGACCTACTTTTCTTTTTAGTCTGTTAAAAAAAATGACCTTTTTTTTTCTTTTTAGCAATTATTTAATTTCAACTTCTCACATGACATGTTAAGACCACAAGATTAAAGGACATTTTGATGTATTTGATATATCATTAATTTCAAATCACAAGATTTAAAATTCTCCTTTATTTTCTTAAACTTCTTGCTAAGTCAATATAGGTCAAACGGATTGAAACGGAGGAAGTAGTAACTATAAGAGTGTGTTTGGTACGGAGAAAATTATTTTCTTAAAAAAATATGTGGGTCTCTTACTATTTTCTAATGTTTGGTAGGTAAACAAAAGATATCATCTCAAGAGTACTTATATTTTATCTAACAAAATACTATGGGTGTGGGATGTGAGGGTTCGAGGGTGGCGGCTGGGGTTGAGATGGTCAAGGGGAAGGGGGTAGGGGTGGGGGCGTTGGGTGGTGGAGAAGATATAATGAAGTTGCATGCAATGTCACTTAATTATGTAACTTGTTTTTCCTAGTTTGGTTTAGGACGTCATTTTTCTCATTTTTCGAGAACCTATTTTTCTAGAGAAAATATTCAAAATATTTTGACCAACAAAATGTAAAAAAAATTAAAAAATATTTATCTCCATACCAAACACACTCATGTGCTTGATAGGAAGAGAAATATTTTTATTTTTTTTAATAAATAAATATTTTTTTACTTATTTTTTAGTATTTGGTAAGTAAATAGAAAAACTTTATATATAGTCAGCCTCTTTTACTTGTCAGAGTATTTAGTTTAGACACTTCAACTAACCTTTGTTTCAATCAAGCCCTTCTAAGTTCTAATCCTTGATAAAGTATTATAATTAGACATTTTGGATTCAAATTTGAAAGAACGTGTATGCGTGTTTTTATTCGTCTATTAGGTAGTTAAGTTAATCACATAAAATATGTCACTTTCTTTAATTAAATACATCAACAATTCAAGTAGAAAATGTCTAAAGTTTTATAATTTATTAAGGTGAATGCGCGCGTAGGATTAAAGGAAAAAACATATTGTATGTGGTTAGTTAACAATCTAAGAGACGAGTGACTGACCTAGTGGATAAATCTGAAATACAAAAAAAGAAAAACAACAATTAGACAAAAAACACATGTAAAAGAGATTCAAAATTTAAATTGGAAGTGTATGATTGAAATTCATTATTAGAACTTGAAGTGTTCAGTTGAAACAAAACTTAGGGTGTGTTTGGTATGGAGGAAAATGTTTTCATAGAAAATGTTTTCCTGGAAAACAAGTAGATTTTTGACTTATTTTTTCATATTTAGTTTGTGAGTAGAAAATATTTTCCGGAAAAGATTTTTTGGTGTTTGATTTATGAATGAAAAATATTTTTGAGAAAATATCTTTTATTTTTACTAGAGAGTAGAAAATAATTTTTTTCAATGGAAATTTAAAATATTTTTTAAAAATAAACTTGATTTTTTTTGGGGGTGGATGGGGTGGTGTGGGTGGGGCTGGCGGGGTGTTGGGGTGAGATGGGGTAAAAAAATAAAAAATTTGAAATTAAAAATATTTTTTAAAACAAACTTAATTTTGTTTTGGAGGAAAGGGGGGCT